>JAWPHD010005855.1:0-154920 GCA_037043455.1 Cyrtodaria siliqua | reverse complement strand
TATTCAATCACAGGTATGTTAAAGCGACAATGTCCGTAACTTTTAGCTTATAAAACACACAATAATTACGTTAACATACTAACCAATACTGAATATTTACTAAATAAAACCAAGATTGTTTGACGGAATTCAATAGCGGTACGAAAAAAAGAAGAACCACTTCGTGAGGTTGAACTCGTAACCCACATTAAAATTACACTCGCGAGTATTAATAATTGAACGTCGTAAAAGTCGACCTCAGTCCCAACTGAGTTACATGTAAGAGGGCTAATTGTGTTACGTAAAACATACTATATAGAAAACCTAATGCGCTGATGGATGTCACGTGATCAGCAGAAAATGTAAATAATGTGGGTCCCACATTGTTTACAAATAACAAATAAAACTTTTTTTTTCAAATTCACGAATGTTTTACTACAAACTTAACTGGGTCTATGCTCGTGTTTTCATGTATACATTTCACTGAATAAAAAGCAGACAATTATTTGACTATGCTCAATATCTGCTTACTTACGGACAGTGTCCCTTTAAGAACCGGTGAAGAAACCGATACTTTTAATGGGCACATATACATTATTACATGACCTAAACAACTGGATTGAGTTTTAATTAGCGGGTTAGTAGTGGAATTTTGCTGTTATTTGACGGGTTAAGATTTTACGTCACCACTGCCTGAATGTCAAGGTAACACATACAGGTCAAAGGTCATATTGGGTATTTTCATGTTCTGCCAATGATTGTAATTCTTGAAGATAGTTCAATAAAACGTCAAACAAGTGTGCACAAATTCTACACTGAGTCGTACCAAATTCCGTCAACATGTATATAATGTCATAAATATGAGTCAAAGGTCATGTAGGGTATTTTGCGTCTGAGCATGCATTCAGTAAATGTTTTTGATTTCCATATCTCCTGTTTTTAACCAGGTTTTCCTTTGAAAACTGCGGTTATTAGATTGGGATATATCGTTTGGCGGGCATGCGCGCGGGCGTGCAGGAGGCGTAAAAATCTTAGTTTCCGCTCAATAACCTTTTTCAGGAATGGGGTATTGCGATAAATTTTGCCGAGTAGGTAGCTTATATGGAAAGAAAGATTGGGATTGCATTTGGGGTCACTTGGATCAAGATCAAGGCCACTGTTACTAAAAATAGAAAAACGGTTTCCGCTCAATAACGTTTGTTAGGAATGAGATATTGCGATGAAACTTGCAGGGTATGTAGCTTATATGGAAAGGAAGCCTGGGGTTGCATTTAGGTTAACTGGGGTTAAGGTGACTGTTACGAAAAATAGAAAAAAAAGTTTCCTCTCAATAACTTTTGTTATGAATAGGCTATTGCGATGAAGCTTGTAGGGTACGTAGCTTATATGGAAAGAAAGCTTGGGTTTGCATTTGTGGTCACTGGGATCAAGGTCAAGGTCACTGTTACTAAAATGGGAAAACGGTTTCCGCTCAATATTTTTTTGTTAGGAATGAGATATTTCCATGAAACTTGCAGGGTGGGTAGCTTATATCGAAAGGAAGCTTTGTAATTGGGGTCATCTGAGTCAAGGTCAATGTCACTGTCACTAAATATAGAAAAACGGTTTCCGCTCAATAACTTAAGTAAGGAATGAGATATTAGAATGAAACTTGCTATGTATGTAGCTTATATCATAGGACAGTTTTGGATTGCACTTTTGGTCACTTGGGTCAAGGTCTAGGGCATTGTTACTAAAAAAAAAGAAAAACGTTTTCCTCTCAATAACTTGAGTTAGGAATGAGATATTGGAACGAAGCTTGCTGTGTATGCACCTTATATGGTGCAATTTGTTTCACGGGACAATTGTCAAAGTAAAGAAAGGCTATTGTTAATAGTTGGCTGTTGTATGAATTTGACGATATAAAAAAGAATGCATGTGGCGGATCATTCTCATGGGATGCTCAATATATGCTGGTATTTGCATCGCAACTAAACCATGACCAATTAAAAAAAGCATAATACACACATCTGAACGTGTTTTCGAGAGACCGCCAACCTAAATCATTTTGCATTTTGCAACGCTTTCGTTATTTGTAACCCATCTGGAAGCTCTACGTTGAACCATGTACAGTTTATGTATATCGTGCTGGGTGAAAGGACTCCATACTCCAGCTGAGGACTGACGACGGGTTTGTAATGCCTGTACTCTGATGTGTTGGTGTTGCTTTTGTAATTTTCACGCGCTCAAATCCAGCCCCGGAATTTGGTTATTTTAGCATAGTACCGGCGGTGTATGATTTGCGCGTTCATGATTGCGACAGGGGGTCGCGATCTAGATGACCGGTTTTTAGCAAAGGGGAACACATTGAGATTTTCATGTTTAGTATTTCGATAAGAAACAAGGTGGAAATTGCAATGGAGACGACAATTTCAAGCTAGTTGGTCAACGGATTATTGATTTAAAAGTGTTTGCCAAACAGTTTGATTATGAATTTGAAACAAAAAATAGTATTTTTACTAGTTGTTTATCTAAATGTGGACAGATTTATACCTCTACATCTCTTCGTTCATCCGGACATTGTGAGAGGAGTAGAGAGATAAGGAGAAAGAATAAAGTAATCCAAATAGAAAATATGTGCTGTCAAATTAAAAGCTGCTCTTGGTAAGGCATTAAATTGAAACACTACTGAGCATTTCAGGGTGCCTAGACGTCGAATATGAATTGAGATTGTTTTTATTACTTGCTATATGTTCTCATACCTATTATGGTTAGATAGAATGAAAATATGCGCTCCTGGATCTGTTTGCAATATCCGTTAAGCTTTACAAAGCCCATCATTTATTTTGACCGCCATGTTTACATTGTAAAAATAAAACAAGGCTGCGTTATTTTTAGAAATTGTCCTCTGCGCATGACTGTTTCTAGAGTTCGGATGTACAAAGTAAAACGTAGGCTATGCAACGTCAAGTTGTTGTTCAATGGTTAGCACCTCCAGTCGATCATACTTTTATTTTGGACTAAAGACCATTATATCTAGCAAATAAAATGTAGGTAAATAGTATAATGCGTTTATATTTTGTTATTTACATCACTACTGGTCAAATGATCTTTTAAGTCACCCTACCCTAGACAAATGGAATGTTCCGTCGCCATTTTGGTTTTCAGCTGTCAATTAAATTACAATGTAAACATGTGGGGTCAAAATGAATTTTCGGCTTTGCGAAGTTTAGCGGAATTGAACGGCTCATCAACACAATACAGGTTATTTAGAGTCGCCCCAGAGAGAGGGGAAGGATACATAGGAATCCGGGAACCTGCCCTACTCTTATTATCGAATAGATTCCTATGGTTCTTTAACGTGCTCGATACACGGGACCGCCCGGTTTACGTCCCCATCCGACGGACGAGGCTAAGGAAAAGTGTCTTGCCCCCCCCCCCTCGCCCCCCCACCCCCCACCCCCAACACTGCTTTCAATTGCAAACATTGTATATAAAGAGACACGTTTGACTCAATTATCCTTTGACTTTTAAGTAGGTTATATAGAGATTGAATAATAAAATAACAAATAACGAAAGTTTTGGAAATGTTTAACAACATAAGGGCCATAACTCCGGTGTTACCAGTGGGATCTGGGGGAAAAAAGTAATTATAAAAAAAAATAAAAAAAATAATAATAAATAAATATATATATATATATTATTATATATAAAATAAAAAACAAAAACAAAAATTAAAAAAATACACAGGATGTTTAAGTTGATTAAGAAGAGTGCACTGTCACCGAGTCGTAACTCCGTCAAAAATCAACGAACCGGAAAAAAACGCAATATGCACAACTAGACGTCATACATGCTTCCTTCTTAGTTTCGTCAAATCCATCACGGCGTTTAAAAAAATATAAAATGAATCAATAATAATATAATAATAATAATTATAAAAATTATAAAAAAAACAAAAAAACAACATTATAATAATTAATAATGATGATCCTAAAAGACCAGTAAATTGTATTAAGATTGCTCAAGAAATGTGGCCTGTATCGTGTTAACATCTAAAATTGAATTTTTTTTGCTAATTCAGCGGCCATAACTCCGGTGTTACTGGTCCAATCTTTCCCATTATCGAACTCCTCCGATATCTTATGATCATATACAATCTGTGCAAGTTTGGTTAAGATTGCTCAAGAAATATGGTCTCTATCGTGTAAACAAGATAAAAAAACTGCATATTTTGCTAATTCAGGAACCATAACTCTAGTGTTACTAGTTTGATCGAGCCCATTATCAATCACCTCCGAGATATTATGGTCATATACAATCTGTGCAAGTTTGGTTAAGATTGCTGAAGAAATGTGGCCTCTATCATGTAAACAAAATGAAAAACTGTTTTTTTGCTAATTCAGGGGCTATAACTCTGGTGTTACTAGTCCGATCTAACCCATTATCAATTTTTTCTGAGATCTTATAGTTATATACAACATGTGCAAGTTTGGTTAAGATTGCTCAAGAAATGTGGCCTCTATCGTGTAAACAAGATGAAAAAACTGTATATTTTGCTATTTCAGGGCCATAACTCTGTTATTACTAGTCCGATCTGGCCCATTATCGAGCTCTTCCGAGATCTCATGGTCATATGCAATATGTACAAGTTTGGTTAAGATTGCTCAAGAAACGTGGCCTCTATTGAGTAAACAAACCAAATGTTGACGACAGACAGACGACGGACAACGGACAAGAGTGGTCACAATAGCTCACCCTTGAGCACTTCGTGCTCATGTGCTCAGGTGAGCTAAAAACAACAACAAAAACAAATTGCTTTATACTATTCTTATAATTCGTTTAATGATTGAGCAAATGCAAGTAAAACAAGAGGCCCAAGATGGCAGGTAGTCAATGAATTGGTGTAAGACAGAGCAACAAGAGAATACATCATTTAGACAAGATTGATGGCAAACATTAAACGTTGCCATCCCTTTCAAGATGTTGGTAGACGTCATCATATGATCCACAATATGTCGGGTAATCGTACACAGAGAGGAAAAGCATTGCCATAGTGGTGAACTGCTATTGGGGCATCACTAAACATGCAGTGCATTAGAAAATGATAGGGTATTAACCTCGTTTGATAAACTTTCTAACACGTTTGATAAAGATTGCATGACGTGATGCTGATGTTGCACTCACTTTGTACTATATTATCGTTTGCAAAGTCAAACGCAATTGGTGACCGAACCAAATAGGAGGTCTACAAAAAGTGGCCATCGATGATGTGGTTGTTATCTCATTCATACTTCTTTAATGACAGTATGTTGGTCGTTGACATTTCAAAATCTAAGTATATTTTTGCCCTTAATTTACAATCAAAATATTATAATCCATGACAGCAATTAAATAGTTCTTACCTTCGGCTTCATTAAGTATCTCAAGCAGGCATTGGTAATAACAGTAGATGATTGACCGATCTCTGCATTGGTGCTTTCGCTTTGATTTCGTCTGCATGTACTGGTCAGTTAAACACGTTGCCCACTTCTCCGTATGGTAGTACGGTTCAAGTAATACACATTCTTCCGACCCGACTGGTCAAGTATTAACGTCACAATCACCTAAACCCGAGTCTAATAAAGATGCCACAAAAACGAGTTGAAGAACGAAATGCATCGTTTTATGTCGCATTCGATCGTGACCGTCTGTGAAGTATCGCTGAAATGTAAAGTTGAATCGTCGATAATTTGATTCTACTGATAAACTTGACTGATTAAATGAGAACACACATGAGCTGTTATATGACGAACGTTTCGAAGTCATTACAACGTAGGTTAACTGTAAACAAAACACAAAAAAAAAGTTAACTATAGTGTGTGTTTAATCATTAATCATAATCATAAGTATACAAATTGTGTCCAATTAATGTTGCTTCAACCGTGGGGTGACGGGGTGAGAAATTCCCACAACGAAAACGCATATATTCCGTGTCGTCGTTGTCGAACTTATAGAGCTGAAACTACGGACTCGGAATAATCTCCGAAGGTGCTTATAAATATGCAATAATGTATAGAATAAAAATTACAAAGCAGTTATCACAGAGTCTATTAGAAAGTTGTAGAGCAATGGTATCCAATTAGTAATGTACAAGCAATGAGATGGTAAACGTAGATATAAAAATCGAACAGGAAAAGTAGCATTCAAGGCCGACAGTCAACCACAAACACACACAGAAACAAAGATGAATAAAAGGCAAGATAAAACATCACAAACACAAAAGGGGTGACAATAGGGCTATCGCCTTGGAACAGTCAGTGGCAACAAAGCGCTGTTAGGTTTAAACCATGTTATAGAGTGCACCAAACCTCACTCTTACCCTATTGCCATCCCAATAAACAGACAGTGTAGATAAAGATATACCCGCCAGGTTATAATCTCTAACAAACAATTCAGCATTAATAGGCAATAAAAGTAAAAAACATCAATGATCATGTATATATAATATAAAAAACAAAAGCCTAGAAAGCAACAAAGGAAGTACACATTGACTTGGCAGAAGCCAGAGCAACAATAGAACAAACCGTTAAGGGTACGACAAGCCAAGATTAAAGACAAACATCAAACGCTACCGTCCTATAAAGATTTAGGTAGACGTCATCATAGGGTCCACAATCTGTCCGGTTCGGTCCTGATTAACCCCTTCATTGGCTGCATTCAACAATAGGTTCTGTGTTTGTTTGTGTTTCGAAGAAAGACGCTGCGTCTAAAATTTTCTCGCCTCTCACTGCTGCGGATTCGAATCCCGATGAGAGCTCGAACTGTCAAGTGAGAATGTGTCATTCTTACGTCATTCTTACGGAATGTGTCATTCTTACGTCATTCTTAGGGATGGCGGAAGGTATAGCGTACTTGTTCTGGCCAGGAAGCTGTTTCGCCTCTATCACAAACAAAAATCAACCGTCATATATGGCCAAACATGTGTTAAAAAGGACGTAAAACACCATTCAAACAAATAAAAGTGTTTCGAAGATTAAGGTGATGTCTCATATTTGCGAAAACTTGCTTGAGTGTAGACTCTTATGGCGCACAATAATCTCGAAATCTATGCTTTTCGAGGTAAACATGGGTTTACTGTTCAAAACATGGTCGAAAGGGTCAAGACGCTGCGTTTGAAACCTTCTCGCCTCTCGCCATCGAGGGTTCAAATCCCACTGAGAGCTCGACTTGTAAGTGATTAAATGTCAATACTTACGGAGGGCAGGTATACAGTAATGTTCTACGCAGAAATAAGTGGATGGGCTACCTCGACCAAAAAAAAATCGACCGTCAGACATAGCCTAAAATGTGCTGAAAAATCACTTTAAACACCACAAACAAACAATCAAAACGTGAATACAGGTCTACTATGTACATACTCCTCTAAAACTTCAGCTCCTGTACAAAAACCGAGAAGTTGATATATTTGACTTGCTAGATGTATCTCGACCTGCCAATACCGTATTATACAAGTGATTAGCCGATTATATTCGCGTGTTTTACACGCACTTCGTGTTTACACAACTGTTTAACCAATCAGTTTCCTGTGATTTTCAAAAACTTGCATCATTTATTCATGAAGATTTTACTACAAGAAGTCTTCACGGTTAAGAGCGTGACCTATATAGAGACTATCGATAAAACTTATGACAAGCACTAAGTCGGATAGAGTATATACGTCAACTGTTGATACACCAGCTACACATTTTAACGTCACTTGCTGCTCTTAAAAGTTAAAAGTAAGATTGTCATGAACCAATGGCCCACTCGTTATTTTGTTCTCATACAAACAACTTGGTACAGATTATATATTTTTTGGAAACATGTTACGTTGGTTATGTTAATCATTATTTTGTTTATGTATTTATTTTGCTCAAACTGTCATAGCCTCTTTATCTAGTAGAGCGATAGAGGCCCACATGGGCCTCTTGTTTGAAAGTCTTAAAGTCTGCCAAAATATTCCTCAACCTGAGAGCTGATTTCAAACATTCGGATATAGACCTGGCTACCGAGACTACACTGAAATCAAATTGGATATTTCCGACGTTCGTATTTAGTTTTGTTTGAATGATGATATATTTTTTAAGGAACATGCAGACCACCCTTTTCCCCGGGTAGAACCATTCCTGTATACCATCATCCGTAAGAATCGAAACTTTCTCACTTGACAAGTCGAGCTCCCATTGTCTATTGATTAATTGTTTAGCAACGAAAATTAATCAATTTAAAACACCGTGAACGTCAGTTTTCAACTGCTGAATATCAGTTATATGTTCATGTAATAAATAAGCATATAATATAAAATGGCCAATCAGAAAACGTATATTTTTAGGTTATTTAATAAAAATAAATAATAGACTTTTTTATAATAAATAATGTATCCTAACTATGACTAAGCATATTCACAATAAACTTCTGTTTTCTCGTAGTATAAATAATATTCCGAAACAGAAACGATCATGATAGCACAGTTTACACAGCTAATCTTCTGTGTCATTAATAAGTTTAACTTTGTTTAGTGTTTACCTTACTTTTTCAACCAAATAATTGTCTCAGATTTTCAAATACTTGCAGATCAGACTACACTAATTACCAACCAATCAGCGGGCAGTGAAAAAGTTCCAGGGTAAATTCGGAGCTATTACACAGAATCTCTTAATTTTGATTTGTTGACAAGGTAAACAAACCAAAAAATCTTGCTAAAAATTAAAATTCCACTTTTGAAGAGTACTTATAAAGGTTAAATCATACATTTGTGCAATGTATTCATAATGTATTGCATAATCAAAAAAAAAGAAGTATATTTTACATTTTCCTCATGTTTCTACATGCAAGTAGGCAATCTCTACTCAGAGTACACTCGTTCCTCATTTGACTCTGTCAACGTCAAAGGAAGTCGGGCGAACGGTTAGGTCACGTGATTATTCAAAAAAGTTATGACAATATTTATAATAAATCCTTTTGCGTGATCTGCAAAGATAAAATATATTAAATAATTTCATTTTTTATTTCTATGAGTTAATTTTTTTTTAGTATTAAAAAGGACTTGAATGTGTCCTAAATACTAATACTAATGGTTACAAAAGTCTCACTTAAATACTTCTTTGATGATAGTAAGCATGATACAAACAATTCAAATATCGGCATTATAACTTTTGAAATTTTGCTTGTAGAGTTTGTAAAATTACCTTTCCAATGTGCAGGATTTTTTTATAAACCAAGGCCCATAGAATTGCCTTTTTATGTTTGTTTTTATAAAAATAATTCAATTATATTTTTACTCTGCTAAAACATTTTTATGTAAATTAATTGAAAAGTGTCGAGTGTTGTTCTCAAATGATTTACCATCCCAGGAACATACTGATGGCATAACATTTATCAAGTCATAACCTGAAACAGTATGAATTAATATAATTCAACTTCAAATACAATTACAATAAAGCCAATAGCTTCAAAAATGTCTGAACTTGAATTTACAAAGAAAGACAAATACTATACATTTGCAGAAAAGAAAAGCTGTGTTGTTCTGCCTCTGCCCAAATTAATTTAGAAACATTATTCAACTGCCGAAGGCAGCTGACTCTTATATGGCTTTAGAATATGTCTATGGTTAACAGACTGTGAATCATGTAGCCGACAATAAGCATGCATTACAACTTCAATTCCTAGGGAACCCGTCAAAAAGACTTGAATGGTATGAACACATATTTTCAATGTTCAAAGCTTGCCGTTTTATTGCCTCAAATGACGTTTTCGCAGAGCAGTCTACTAAAGTGTAGAATGCGGCAATATTTCCGGGATCTTCACGTCCGGGATTTTTACGAAGCGTAATGAAACTGAATGAAACGCAAGTATTGGAATGGAATATGTGCAAATCTGTATTTTAATGGAATAATACCCATTTATAATGCAATATTCTCGTAAATACCGCTGCCTATAAGGTTTTCATAATTGCACATGTAATGGTAAGGTAGCAATGAACAGTTTCTTTGAGATTTTCACTTTGACAACGCAATCTTATAATTACACATGGTAGCAGTGAAACGTCTGTTGTAATGCACATGCTAACGCACACGCATCCCTTACATGTGAACACCTGTATTTCTGTGCTGATTTGTACTTCTAGCACGTCGTGCTCCAAAGTTGAACTGTAATCAGTACGTAAGGCAAATCAAGGTATTTGAACAGTGAGAAGCGAGGTCGCCCACATTGATTCAAAATGTTTGGTAGGAACAACTGATGGTAAAACTCGAGAAGAATGTGTCTGGTAAGAAAAAAAACGGTCGTGGCGCGTTTACGTCAACATTAGTTTTTCAATATTGTTTTAACACCCGTGACTTGATATGTATTATGTTAAACTTCGTTTCCAGTCCCTACCCAGATATATGCTATTTCCTCTCGGCAGCTATTTTACGCTTGCGTAAAACTTTGCTTGTCTTCATATTAAACAAATAAGTAACTATGACTTAAGACCAAAATCAGCAATTTGTTTTGTTCATACACAATATAAAACTAGAACTATTATTATTTGTTGTACTATAAGCCTGTGCTTATATTGTCAATTAAATAGTATATATATATGATGATGTTCCAGGTGTGCTACCTGGCAGTGATATTTCGATACTGTCTGAAAATGACTGCACTAAACATTTAAGTCCGGTTGGCATTTAGATTGAGTGTTTCATCAACATGGTGAATTCCGCTTGTACCCGAGATATGCCTTGCTGTTTCATAGCCATCTCTACTGCCAGCTGCAAATAAGAAGAAATTAGAATTACATCTACTATAAGAATTGCTATAAAAAATGGTTAGGGGCCTTTTTTACATTATTCTAGATTGGTTCATCCATGACACTTACACTATAATTATAGATTGGTTCATCCATGACAGCTACACTATTTGGTTCTAACAGCTCAGTGACTATTCTACTGGACTGGTTCATCCATTTCAGTAACATTATTTTACTAGACTGGTTTATACATGTCGGTGACTATTCTACTGGACTGGTTCATCCATGTCAGTTAATTTATTCTACTGGGCTGGTTCATCCATGTCAGTTAATTTGTTCTACTGGGCTGGTTCATCCATGTCAGTATCATTATTCTACTAGACCGGTTTATACATGTCAGTGACTATTCTACAGGACTGGTTCATCCATGTCAGTGACTATTCTAATGGACTGGTTCATCCATGTCAGTTAAATTATTCTACTGGGCTGGTTCATCCATGTCAGTTAATTTATTCTACTGGGCTGGTTCATCCATGTCAGTTAATTTATTCTACTGGGCTGGTTCATACATGTCAGAATCATTATTCTACTAGACTGGTTCATCCATGTCAGTGACTATTCTACAGGACTGGTTCATCCATGCCTGTGACTATTATACAGGACTGGTTCATCCATGTCAGTGACTATTCTACAGGACTGGTTCATCCATGTCACTATTCTACAGGACTGGTTCATCCATGTCAGTTACTATTCTACAGAACTGGTTCATCCGTCAGTTAAATTATTCTACTGTGCTGTTTCATCCATGTCAGTTAATTTATTCTACTGGACTGGTTCATCCATGTCAGTTAATTCATTCTACTGGACTGGTTCATCCATGCCAGTATCATTATTCTACTAGACTGGTTCATACATGTCAGTGGCTATTCTACAGGACTGGTTCATCCATGTCAGTGACTATTCTACAGGACTGATTCATCCATGTCAGTGACTATTCTACAGGACTGGTTCATCCATGTCAGTGACTATTCTACAGGACTGGTTCATCCATGTCAGTGACTATTCTACAGGACTGATTCATCCATGTCAGTGACTATTCTACAGGACTGGTTCATCCATGTCAGTTAAATTATTCTACTGTGCTGGTTCATCCATGTCAGTTAATGTATTCTACAGGACTGGTTCATCCATGTCAGTGACTATTCTACAGGACTGGTTCATCCATGTCAGTTAAATTATTCTACTGTGCTGGTTCATCCATGTCTACTGGACTGGTTCATCCATGTCAGTGACTGTTCTACTAGACTGGTTTATACATGTCAGTGACTATTCTATTATACTGGTTCGTCAAACTATTTTACTAGAGTCGTTTATCATTGCCAAATACACCATTTTATCAGAAGAGACTTTGATAAAAAAACATAGTCTATGGTGGTAGATTAAACCAAAAATTATCTAATAGAACACAGGCAGCAATGCATTTACACCACACAATTTTATCCTGACACTGGCAACCCATTTCTCAATTAGCAGTGACTTAATACAAGAATGTTGCTTTTTAATCCTTTTTCTGTCCAATATCTTTATTATCCATTCATTCGTTGAGTTATGGCTCAAACACAAAACCGGGATGTATGTACATATGTACGTACAGATGGGATGGACAAGCCTATGTGTGTCATCTCCTCTAACTTGTTTAAATGGTGCATAAAAAGTACTTAGAAAGCAATTACTTGAAAACAATAGTTAGTTTAACACAATCTCATAACTTGCAAATTGTTTGCCTATAAATAAGGCTGGGTCATAAAATGACAACCATATCATAGCAGCTTTAGTGAAAAAAAAAAGACTGAGAATTTATACATATACTAACCTCAGGTAACAGCACTGAAAGTTGGTAGGACAGTCCTACCGGGCTTGGAATATTTTTTTCCACGAAGACCTTGAGAACATGAATCTGCAAATAGAAAAGATGGTCATTAAAAAAATATACTTATATATATAAAAGATTTAAAAAAGGATCGAGTCCAGTTTTATTGGACTGGCTACTATCAGGTGCCTAGTCATGAACCGTCTCAGAACGCAAACCGATACTTCCTCCTTATATACTGGACATGCCTGGGCTCCCCCGGGCAGCCCATACTGATGCCAGGCTTAGTGCGGATGTCCGATCGACATAGGCACTCTGACAGTAGGATCCCCGCCCTCAGAATCCGGCTTCCAAGTAACTGGATTACAGGAGCATGCCACAACTCCCAGCCATATATATATATATCTTTATTGTAATTGTTTGTGAAGTAGATGTTAAGTGGCTGTTAAGTTTTTCGTGTCTCACTAATTCCTATTGTTTTGAAGTGGCTGTAAATTATTTAAATGCACTATGGTAACTATGGTTGGGTAATTTTGATTTTGCAACAGTTTCAGTTTCAGGTTCAGTTTCACCATTGTCTCATATACCGTTTTAAGTGGCCTCTACGGGTTATTTTAATTTTGAAACAATTGTAGATCATGTCATTTTCTATATCATTAACTACTAGCAAATATTTATAAACAAAAAAGGAAGTAAAAATTGGGATAAAAATACCGTAATTATATGCTTATTCTTGCATATCCACGTTTTATACGAGTCCTGGAAAATCTGATATTACACGTGGGGTCAGATAAAAGTCATGCACATCAACAATAGGGCCTAATGTAATATCAGATCAATAAAAAAGCGACTTCATTCATTGTGTAAGTATAAATTCTTGCTTATGATATAATTTTCATAAACCTGAAGGTCTGAGCCTAAACTGTGCTATAAATGCCAGTATATTTCAGCCGTGCAATAAATGACAGATTCGGCAGTATTACCATGCGATGTACCACTCAAGATACAACTATAAGCATAGTTTTAAAGGTCTAGTGCATACAGTTTGTGAAAAAGTTACCTAAACGCAAAAATTTAACCTAAAAATTATTAAGTTATCTGCCCTTTGCTTGGAGAGTCAAGGTCACTTCCACATATGCTTTGTCACGTTGCCATGTACCACCTAAGATACAATTATAAGCAAAGTTTGAAAGGTCTAGTGCATAAAGTTTGTGAAAAAGTGACCTAAACGCAAAAGTTGAACCTAAAAATTAGTAAGTTATCTGCCCTTTGCTTGGAGGGTCAAGGTCACTTCCACATTTGCTTCATCACGTTGCGATGTACCACCCATGATACAACTATAAGCAAAGTTTGAAAGGTCTAGTGCATACAGTTTGTGAGAAAATGACCTAAACGCAAAACTTGAATGTTGACGCCGCCGCCGGAAAAGCAACACCTATGTCTCTTTTTTTCTTCGAAAAGGCGAGACAAAAACTACTAGGTCTCAGTCTACATTTATTCACAGAACATATTTATCTAACATAGTTAAATAGGTGGATATAAGTAAGTATAAGTATACATTATTAAATTCCTGCATCTAGCTGAATGTGAAATTGTCATTATTTACATGTCTAGCAATCCTTCTAAAATGAATCAAGGTTTCAAATTATATTAATGCAAGTACCTTAATTAAAATTGCAAGTAGAAAAACTTTGCACTTGCTTTTTTATAGCAAGTGGCTAAAAATGTAAGCCAGAATATATGCTTATTGCTAACCTTAACGGAGATGATAGAGACTTTGTGTATAATATTACCGTCAAATTTGTATTAGGCCTAAAAAAAAATATGTGTGTTTCCGGTTTCCCGACCGACCCTACTTTTTTACCGCCGACCCTAATTATTTTTAGCGAGATGGAAAAAAAAAAAAAAAATTAAAAAAAAAAAAAAAAAATTAAAAAAAAGAAAAAAAAAAAATTACAATCAAACAACAAATATTTTTATTCAAATGATAATTTTATAAGCCAGAGTTGTTAAGCATCTAATCTGGATCCAAACTGTTTGCAAAGGTTATCAAGGAGTTGCCTTAGTATTAAAATGGCATAATACATGCGAACAATATATATACATGTATAAAAAAATTATCTTAAAAAAAAACTTTTTCCTACCTACCTACCCTAACTTTTTGACAGGGTGAAACCAGAAACACACATATTTTTTTTTTAGGCCTTACATCCCCTGATGTACCCAGCCATAATAGAAACAACTGAATAGAAATGTACGCTTTGTTAAAAAGGCATGCTGACTTTGTAACTCTTGTGTTTACATAAACATTACCTGTGCTATAAATGTGTCTGCACACTTTCTGTGTTGTGCTTAGCGTCGGCGCAGTGTGTAGGGGATACAGTGTAATTAGTACACAAATATTTATATTATTTACATTTATTTGGTATAATGTGTACAGATTAATTTTATTCAGTTATTTTGTTAGCGTAATTCTCTAAGTTGTAACACTTCCGAGTGCTTCGTCAACTGTTTCAGTTTATGTGTTAATGAGCAAATTCTGCCATTAAATTTGATCCCTGATATGTGTTTTATCATTTCTGATAATTTAATTATGTTTCTAGTCATTGAATTAACAATGTTTTTTCTTTGTATGGTGTTTTACGTCATTTTCAATGAATTAACAATGAACTTGGACTGTATATGCAGGGTTTGATATTAACTTTTTTCAGCAACTTGTCCATAGACACAATTTACTTGTCCCCAGTCAAATTTACTTGTCCCTGCACTTCATGTAAAAGTGATACAAAAAACAATATCAATCATGAAAGTGACATTACATTCCCTCATTTGCATTCCACCAATGAAAACAAGATGGTTTTTATTTATCATATACAATGTGCTCACCAATGTTTTGACATTTTTTCGGTCACAAGTTTTAAAGATGTAAAATTCATTTCTTGTTATAAAATTTAGTTGTCTTTAGGACAGGTCACCTGGGACAATTAACTTGTCCCCAGTAGAATATACATGGCACAGGACAAGGGGACAACTGTTAATATCAAACCCTGATATGATAATAAAGTCCTGAATAAAGTAAAGACTGTGCACATTATCAAGAATACTACTATAAAACATGTTTAAAAAGTTGACTTGTAAGTGGAAATCCAAGCATCACAACTTTTGAATTTTAAACGCCCACTTCACTTTGTTGCGCGACATTAAAAGGTTGCACATTTTAAATTAAATCAATTTTGTGCATAGGTGCATGTACGGCAGTAATTGAGTTTAAGGTTATATGAATACAGCCACACATTTTATACCCGTTCCAGTTCTTAGAAAAGGGTTTAAAAAATCCCGGAGCCAGTGTGTACTGTAACCGGGTAAAGATTGCTTGTCAACTAATTTTTGTGTCCTCGATAGATCAGATTATAAAGCACTACTAGCAGGGTTGTCTCTAATAGCCGGCAACCGCCTATATTAGCCATCTTTTTTGAATTTGGAGCTGGCGGTAAAACATTTTTATTTTTATTTTTTTAAACCAGTATAAAATATTTTGAAATTATTTCATCATCTGAAAGAATCATGAAATAACTAAAAATCCTGACCTTAATTAGCACCAAAAACATGAGATTGCAATTAGATCTCATGCTTACCCGCGAGAATGCACGTCTACGAATGGCGAGACACTTTTTTTATTTTTATATACGTCATTTAGGGTGCATCTATAAAAATCTGTATGTAAAAAAAGCACCCAAAGACAACTTATGATAAATGAGACAGATTTGTTCACCACAAGTCCTATTTGGGGGATTATCTCGGATATCTTTGAGACGTTTCACATACTGGCAGGGATTCTGCTGAATAAATAAAAATTCAGAGACAAATTTCAATCTGATGCCACGATCAGTGTATAGTTAGAACAGACTTCAGTACTGGTAAATGGCAAGGATGAATACAAAATCCAGTACCAAACGTTCCGAACGATAGCATGATACAAATATAGTGACAGTGTGATAAAAGACAATATTATGTTATTTTTCTTTTTTGGCGAGCATGATATGCAACAATATTGAGCATCAGATGATAAAAAAGTAAATTTATAAGATATTTACAGTACTACAAGTGCCCCACCCACCAACTCGGCCAAGCCAACTGCATAATTTCATCACACCTTCATAACCTGGAAGTATTCTAAACATATAAATCAACATAAAACAAGTCGTTGTACCACACATATTCACTTGACAGTTGTTCATCTTCCTGCCATTGGTCGTCCTATGATGATTTGCTACTGCTAATCTCTATTCAAAACGCCATTTAGTGAAGACTCCTTCACTGCGCATGTCCCTTGTTGTTGTTGTACCGTTGATGCTCCATTTATCCAAGTACCCTAACCTAAGGTTATTTACAGTTTCTGGTAATACCATTCTATGCATCTTATTATTGAATTAATAATGAAGGAAAGAGTGCAACGGCCTGAACACTATTAAATACGTTTAAAAAGATCGTTCTACATGGACGTTTCAGATCCTACAGTACAGAAATGCGAACATCACGATTTGTGATTTCTAACATACTCTGTTTATTCCAGAAGCTTTTTATTTACAAAACAAAACATGTTTGTACTAAAATTAGGAAAACAAGCATTTGTATGTGTTTTTATTTAGTAAAATACAATAAATAAGCATATTCGTAAATGGCCCCTCCGTTTCGGAATTCGTAATTGGCCGGTTATTCGCAAACGGCGCATAACATCAATACGTTTTCTTTATTAAAGATCGCATTATCAAATTAATTCAAATGCGGTCCAAGGGGTCAACAATGGCCGCGCCCCAGGGGTCCAAAGTTTGTATACAAAGATATTGCTTATTTGATATAGACTTATATTAGGAAAAATAACTTGAAAAATATTTTAATCTTCTTCTCTGAAAGCACAAGGAATATAGCTCTCTATATTCCAGGTAGCATAAACCTATGATCCTCTATCGAGTTTGCTCAAATCTTGATCCTAGGATCCTAGGGTCAAATCTTTTTTGGGCGTGTATTAGACCTAACTTGTAAAGAGAGGTACAGGAGTAATGAAACGGCCGATGGTCAGTTTTTATTGACTACTTGATGTTTCTAATCTCAAAGTCTCTTTGCAAAGGGTCTAAACATTCAGCTAAAGTCTGGGATCGACTTCACGTGTTTCAACTTCTCTCACATTGGACTATTGAGTTGGAATAGAATCATATCCTCTAGGTGTATAGGCTCTTGAGACGGTACTGGGTTAAGACAGGTTGGGATAAAGGATGGTTTGCATGGTTCTGCGTCAGGAATTCCCAGGGTTAAGACAGTGATAACACATACCGGTCGTGTCTGTTCAATGAACCGAAGAATCCGAGTCTGAGCTCGTGGATTACACGGACTAAGCCACAGCCACGGTGTGCAAATAAAGACCTCATCTGCAGACTTTTAAACTATAAAAATAATTTAAGAACTCTTCTGCGACAATGACTATCGCAACCTGACTTCTATGGTGATGCGATTTACAAACTTCGTCAGATCCCAGATCTTACTTCACATTCATACAATATTTATAAAACTGGTCAACAAGTTTATCAAAAGAGGTTATGACCCTATCATTTTGCAACGCACTGCATATTTAGTGGTTGACCCATTTACAGTTCGCCACTATGCTTTCCTCTTTAATTGTGCGATGACCGGACAGATTGTGGACCCTATGATGACGTCTCCCTAAATCTTCATAGGACGATAGCTTTTGATGTTTGTCTTAAAATTTGTCTTGTCGTACTGTAATCGTTATTTTTGTCTTGCTGCTCTGGCTTCTACCAAGTCATTGAGCATTTGCTTTGTGGCTTTCTCGGCTTTTGTTTTTATATTAAATGTACATGATCACTTATGTATTTAATTTCCAAATTTCTCCTTTCACGCTTTTTTTACTTATATTGCCTTATAATGCTGCCTTGTTTGTTAGAGAATATAATTAGAGAATATAATCTGTAGGGGATATATTTATTTACACTGTCCCGTTTTATTGGAATGATAATAGTGTAAGAGTGAGGTTTGGTGCACCCGAGAATCCGGTTTAACACCTCCAGCGGCCTATTTGCTACTGACCGTTACAAGGCGGCAGCCCTGTTGTCAACCCTTTTATGTTTGTGATGTCTTATCTTGCCGTTAATTCATCTTTGTTGTTGCTGTTCTTTTCTATGCGTGTTTGTGGTTGACTGTGGTCCTTGAATGCTGCATTTCCTGTTCGCGTTTTATATCCACTTGTATTAAATAAGGTTGAGTGAAATATAAACAGTGTTTCAAATAAAACGGAAATGATCTCTGATTGAATAAGATTTTTTATTGACAAATATATCTCTAATACGAGCATACCGGTCCAGTCACAGCAATTACCAAGCCGTATCAATCTCATTTCTCATTCAGAATGAACTAAGGCATTAAACATGATTTTAATGAATTTTTAGAGAGCGATTACAATATCACAAATGTCTCTTTTTCGTGAGGAAGGCGTGATGGCCTTTTGCGGAATTTTGTTGGTGAATGCGCGGGTGTAGACTAACGTATTCTGATTTTTTTCCTAGAGGTCCTCGGTATGGACTGACTTCAATGATTGATTGTGAAGCGTGTTGTGCTCATATCGCGCAATCCATTGAATATTATAGTATATCATTAGGTAATAGAGAACATTCCGGCCCGACCTCCCTTTCTTCTGCGAAGGAACTACACGTTTCCGAAAGGCGACATTGTGATATTTCTGAAATAAGTAATCCAAGTTGAGTTATTGAAACTTTTGAGCCGTTGTTAAATATCCTGGTTAACTTACTGGAAGGAACAAAGAGAGAGGTTGTCTTCCTTACTTTTTTTAAGCTGAGAGGAAAATGTACTATTAGTTCTTTTTCAAACTGGGGAGAGAAATGTCTTCGCATACATTTGGACTGGGCCGCCTCGGGTATGGGGGTTGGGGGTAGGTGGGTGGTAGTAGGGACACATGTGGGAGTGTTAAATGTCCATTTAATTATTTTTGAATTTGTGGCGGTGTGGTTTCGGTCTTAAAGGCAGTATATCAGGATTGGCATATTTTTAGATTTATTCAAATACCCTTTTTATATTTAAGATCAAAAGTTAATTCGGATATTAGTTTACCGATGACAAATGAAAATAATAGGACTAACAATTTCCAACAAAACAAACAGTCTCTCTTTATGATCTATAAATTGCCTTGCATGGTTGTTCCAAACATAAAAGTTAGAACGGAAAATGGTTTGAATTGACGTTTTCCATAATAATCTTATCTAAATAACATCAAAGCATATGCGTAGGACAATCAGAAGGGCCAGTGTAATACTCTGATCGGGGGACAGAGTGTGTTTTCGCCCCACCCCCAACCGAAAATATTTTCAGACATGGAACTGAGTCTTGAATCTTTTCTGTCACAGAGCAAAAACATGAACCAGTTGACGTATAAATGTAGCCACAATTAAAATGTAGCTAAAATGAAAATGTCTAACAAGTAATCAGTTCTTAGAAATGTGTAGTTGGGTCTCCAATATCTGAAACGGTCCTACGCCACTGCAAAGGACGAAAACTACTCTATCATTTTCGAAACACAAATATTATATTTGTTTGGCCTTTATCAAATCTTAATAAATGTAAAGAGTGTCGGCTCAGTTTGCTCATTCATTCAGGAATTTTGAATAGCAAAGTTGTTACAATGGTGCGCTTAATTTTGTTTATTTCTGTTATTTCAATGTCGAAAGTAGTATGTGGTGATTGCAGTCCTGGTAGTGGCTCGGAATGCGTTGATCTTTCTCCAAGTTATGATAGTGTAAAACAATGGGCCACGTGTCTGACAGATACATACATACAGCTGAAATCGAAGGGAATTCATGCCTGTGTGGACCGATTAGCCACCTACTGCTACTATCAGTGCATGATTGAAGTACATAACCAGGAGAAAGGTAAGAATAAATATTTTACAATATTTTATTCATATCATGATGATGACTACTTGATACATTTATTTAGTTATCGGTGGTACATTTTCAATTGCTTTTGTTTTCTTAATTTTCGATTCGGTGGTTCCACTACTCCGGCCGATAATAGGCATTCCATTATCATACTGTTTTATATAGCACAGTGGCGTTGCTCGTGCAGTGTGGCGGCAGTAAAACGTCTCCCCACGCTTGCAATCAGGACTGTTATTCATTCGATCTTTGGAGATCGCTGAACCCGATACTTATATTTAGTTATCGGTGGTACATTTTCAATTGCTTTTGTTTTCTTACTTAATTTTCGATTCGGTGGTTCCACTACTCCGGCCGATAATAGGCTCTGGGTTTTGGTTAACCACCCATAGGATATGTTGTCTACTTTTTAATTTCGTGTTTTGGCTGTTACTTGATATATGCAGGTTTCATAACCGCTGCTCCCAACTAAATTCCATTTTGTTTATTTCGCTCTTCTGGGCATTGTATTTTGTTAGATACTGGGACCATACGCTGCTTGGCATGGGGAAGGAAAATTTCCACCGCCATATGCATGCCATCTTCGGGATGGTTAAAATTATGTACTATTGATTTTATGAATATTTAGTTCTACTCAACGCTAGAGGGCGTGAGCGGTAGCTAGCATATTTCACTACCGTTCATGAACAGTCTCAATCAAACTGAGACTGCAAAATTGTGTATGTGTCATGTTCGGCCGTTTCCAAAGGTATTCATACTCTTTTGTATCTTTGACCTCAATGTTCATTATACTGACACCGAGCCGACCAGTCCTAGAACTGCACTATACATGTGATGTATTCCTGTATCTTTGATCTCAATGTTCATTATACTGACACCAGGCCGACCAGTCCTAGAACAACACTTTATATGTGATGTATTCTTGTATCTTTGACCTCAATGTTCATTATACTGACACCGGCCCGACCAGACCTAGAACTACACTTTATATGTGATGTATTCTTGTATCTTTGACCTTAATGTTCATTATACTGACACCGGGTCGACCAGATCTAGAACTACACTTTATATGTGATGTATTCTTTTATCTTTGACCTCAATGTTTATTATACTGACACCTTCCCGACCAGTCCTAGAACTGCACTTTAAATGTGATGTCTTCTTGTATCTTTGACCTCAGTGTTCATTATACTGACACCGGGCCGACCAGTCCTAGAATTGCACTTTATATGTGATGTCTTCTTGTATCTTTGACCTCAGTGTTCATTATACTGACACCGGGCTGACCAGTCCTGGAACTGCACTTTATATGTGATGTCGTCTTGTATATTGGAGCAAGATATTCATTATACTGACACCGGGCCGACCCGTCCTAGAACTGCACTATATATGTGATGTCTTCTTGTATCTTTGAGCTCAGTGTTCATTATACTGACACCGGGACGACCAGTCCTAGCACTGCACTTTATATGTGATGTATTCTTGTATATTGGAGCAAAATATTCATTATACTGACACCGGGCCGACCCGTCCTAGAACTGCACTATATATGTGATGTCTTCTTGTATCTTTGAGCTCAGTGTTCATTATACTGACACCGGGACGACCAGTCCTAGAACTGCACTTTATATGTGATGTCTTCTTGTATATTGGAGCAAAATATTCATTATACTGACACCGGGACGACCAGTCCTAGAACTGCACTTTATATGTGATGTCTTCTTGTATCTTTGAGCTCAGTGTTCATTATACTGACACCGGGACGACCAGTCCTAGAACTGCACTTTATATGTGATGTCTTCTTGTATCTTTGAGCTCAGTGTTCATTATACTGACACCGGGACGACCAGTCCTAGAACTACACTGTATATGTGATGTCTTCTTGTATCTTTGAGCTCAGTGTTCATTATACTGACACCGGGACGACCAGTCCTAGAACTGCACTTTATATGTGATGTCTTCTTGTATCTTTGACCTCAATGTTCATTATACTGACACCGGGCCGACCAGTCCTGGAACTGCATTTTATATGTGATGTCTTCTTGTATCTTTGAGCTCAATGTTCATTATACTGACACCGGGCCGACCAGTCCTAGAACTGCACTATATATATGATGTCTACTTTTATCTTTGACCTCAATGTTCATTATACTCACACCGGGCCGACCAGTTCCAGGACTGCACTTTATATGTTGAACGTCAGTTAAGGCAGCTACTAGTTCCACTTTAATAAAGTCTTTGGTGTGACCCGCTATGGATCGAACACACTATTTACTATTGAACATTTCTATTCATGGACATATGCTTTATGGAGCTGGCGATGAGTAATATATTAAAAAGTATTGACAAGATATACTTTCAAACATGTAAAAAGAAGATACACATTGCTTTTATTAATGGCAATGTCGTTTTAAAATGCATTGTTTTAATGTGTTTGGGTGTCACAGTACTGTAAATGCTATAGTTGTTTTGATTTTAGCACATGTTAGGCTATATACGACGTTCGTTTGTTTGTTGTAGATGCAGACCACCCCATTTTTCCTGTATCTACTTTTAATTCGCATAGTGATTTTCACTTCTTTTATTTTGTATGCAAAGCAATCCAATACTAAACATTCTTATATTAATTCTATGAACATCCGATGTTGATTGATATTAGTTTGTTTACATGTGCAGTGGATATCACGGAATTGAAATCCAGAGAACTCGGGTTCAAACCTCGGCGGCGACACCGAATTTCGTCGGTGAGTTGTTGGGCCTGACACTTTCATGAGCCCCGTCCATCGGATGGGGACGTAAAACGGGCGGTCCCGTCAATGGGAATTGTACATATGTTTGCTTGTAAAGAGAAATGTATGACAATAAACCACTTTGATAGGAGTGGGTGCTAGCTAATGTACAAATACTGAAAGAACATGTACATGCGACCTGCCTTTAATTAAAATAATCCAATTAATAGTTTAATTCCAATAAATTCCATGCTCAAACATGTGTCCCATTCAACTGCAATTGTTATTTATGTGCCGCTCAAGTATTAGAAATTAGTTTTAAACGAAATTTATTTGTTAGACTTTTTAGGAATTACATGTTTTAAAAATGTACGCATTATATTTATAACTTTTAAGATATACACGCCTATCTGTCCCCAGAAACTTTATAACACAAATATCTGTTTTTTTAAATCTGTTTTCTGATAAAAGTAGATACTTACAAATTTTTAAAGAGACACATGGCACTCGTGAAATGGTTATCAATCATTGAAATAATAATGTATCCAGTATCATGATGAAATGGAACCTGCTTTCATATAAATATTTGTTTTGTTGATTTTTCGGTTTTTGTCGACTTCAACAATATCTGTAAATATATTGTTGGTGCAATGTAATCAACAGTTAATACTATACACAAATACATTACTTGATATTAGTCCTATAATCAGATGTATTACTAAAGATGATATAGCCCCCTCCTCACAAACATTCGTTCTAGTAAGATCAAGAGAAATAACTCTGCATGGTATTGCATGGTACTGAGTGAGCCGCACCAAAATTGTGTCATTTACACTTCATGTTTAGCTTAGTCTGTTGTTGTTGTTGTTGTATTGAGGACAGCTAAAACTAGCCGATCAGCATATCACAGTAGGAGGGTACATCACCCGCCTACCGGCTGTAACTATAGACCGAAATGTTCGTGAAGGGGAGGAAACTCCATACAGAAGAGAAATATACCTAATTTTTACAAATATTTCTTTTAAATTGACTTTTTTTTGGTTTATTTATTTATTTATTTGATTAAAGTAAAATAATTAATCAAATTATACATTTAAAAGGATGTCATGAAACCTTTAAGTATAAATAGAAATGAAAGCAAAACAGAATAAAAACTGAGAATGAATGAACGTAATATTATCATTCAAGGTGCGGTGTATGAAGAAAATCTAATAATATCATTCAAGGTGCGGTGTATGATGAGAACATGATAATATCATTCAAGGTGCGGTGTATGATGAGAACGTAATAATATCATTCAAGGTGCGGTGTATGATGAGAACATGATAATATCATTCAAGGTGCGGTGTATGATGAGAACATAATAATATCATTCAAGGTGCGGTGTATGATGAGAACATAATAATATCATTCAAGGTGCGGTGTATGATGAGAACATAATAATATTATTCAATGTGCGGTGTATGATGAGAACGTAATAATATCATTCAAGGTGCGGTGTATAATGAGAACGTAATAATATCATTCAAGGTGCGGTGTATGATGAGAACGTAATAATATCATTCAAGGTGCGGTGTATGATGAGAACGTAATAATATCATTCAAGGTGCGGTGTATGATGAGAACATAATAATATCATTCAAGGTGCGGTGTATAATGAGAACGTAATAATATCATTCAAGGTGCGGTGAATGATGAGAACATAATAATATCATTCAAGGTGCGGTGTATAATGAGAACGTAATAATATCATTCAAGGCGCGGTGTATGATGAGAACGTAATAGTATCATTCAAGGTGCGGTGTATGATGAGAACGTAATAATATCATTCAAGGTGCGGTGTATGATGAGAACATAATAATATCATTCAAGGTGCGGTGTATAATGAGAACATAATAATATCATTCAAGGTGCGGTGTATGATGAGAACATAAAAATATCATTCAATGTGCGGTGTATGATGAGAACGTAATAATATCATTCAAGGTGCGGTGTATAATGAGAACATAATAATATCATTCAAGGTGCGGTGTATGATGAGAACATAATAATATCATTCAATGTGCGGTGTATGATGAGAACATAATAATATCATTCAAGGTGCGCTGTATGACGAGAACATAATAATATCATTCAAGGTGCAGTGTATGATGAGAACATAATAATATCATTCAATGTGCGATGTATGATGAGAACATAATCATATCATTCAAGGTGCGGTGTATGATGAGAACATAATAATATCATTCAAGGTGCGCTGTATGACGAGAACATAATAATATCATTCAAGGTGCGGTGTATGATGAGAACGTAATAATATCATTCAAGGTGCGGTGTATGATGAGAACGTAATAATATCATTCAAGGTGCGGTGTATGATGAGAACATAATAATATCATTCAAGGTGCGCTGTATGACGAGAACATAATAATATCATTCAAGGTGCTGTGTATGATGAGAACATAATAATATCATTCAAGGTGCGCTGTATGATGAGAACATAATAATATCATTCAAGGTGCAGTGTATGATGAGAACATAATAATATCATTCAAGGTGCGGTGTATGATGAGAACATAATAATATCATTCAAGGTGCGGTGTATGATGAGAACGTACTAATATCATTCAAGGTGCGGTATATGATGACTGTCGCTGCGGTAGTGATGCTGTCAATACAACAAATACTACGCCAACAACACTGCCGGAATGGTGTTACAGTCCGACAGGTGAGGACTGCAGTTGGTACGCCAAATGTCTAGAGGTAATTACAGTACTTATTTTAATTTGTTGTTATGTCTACTTTTAAGTCTATCACTCTGCAAATATGCCTGTTTATCGATGAAAAAAATATAAAAGGAGAAACAACGGTCTTTATAATGGTATATAAAAGGCCAACAAATCAGAAAAAGGAAGTGGTAACAGAGAGTGGTAACGTTTGCATAACAAGTACAACTTCGAACTCTTATCCGTGCATGATCAAATGTTTCGCCCGTTTACAAACCGAGACACTCTAGTATGCTGAGGCTGCAGTGTCTCGTCTATCTTCCGGAGAATATAATTTGCCTGATTCCTCATACCCATTTGCCAAGGCACTTTATTGGATTATATACTGCTCCTTATGACAAGACTTCTCCACTTTCTGGCCTTGAACTACATAAGTGTCCACGTGCATGTATCATCCATCGTTGACAGTATCCATCTGTCGTGTATGTGTGATTGCCAGTATTCATTTGACTTCTATGTGTGCCTGTTGTCACAGTAATGTCGTCTATAAAGCCTCTGTTTGATGTTATCCTGATTCTCAAAATGTTTTGGTCCTCTTGTTTCACTTCACGCAGATTCCGGGATGAGATGCTTGTAGGGTATAGAGTCATATGCACTGGCTAGGTCCTATGGAGGGGGATATCCGCCATAAGCATTTCTTGTATTTTGTGTCATTTTGAATTTGTATTATGACAAATTGCAATATGTCTTATTCCATCTCTAAATTCTAGATAATTTCCTAATTTCTTAAAAGCTAAATTCAGTCATTGTGCCTTTTTTAAATTGTCAAATATTGCATGTTTCATTGTGCCTTTTTTAAATTGTCAAATATTGCATGTTTGCATGTTTGCATGGTTGCATTTTTGCATTGTTGCATTGTGACATTGTGACAAATTTGACATGCCTTATTCCATTTCTAAATTCTAGATATATAATTTCCTAATTTATTAAATATACATTGATAATTTGTCAAATGCATTATTTAATTAATACATTCGTAGAAATGTTTTGCATTTTCATTAGACTTCTAAACAATAAAAAAATACACACAACTTTTCAAGAAAGTAGATTTGTAAGTGCAGAAGTTACAAATGAAGAATGTAAGAATGCAAAAATGCAATAAGTTGTGGTCACATACCACTATTGTTTTGTTGCTACTGATTGACTGAAAAAAGTACAGGGTGTATTAGGGTATATCTTTTTCGAAAGAGCTATTTTCTGATTGGGTAGAATTGCCTTAATCATAACTGATGTACATAAAATGTGTAGGTGATAAAAAAAATAAAACTGTATTTGTTCTTGCATCTGGGCTATTTTATTGAGAAAATTACAGGTATAGTAAATTATCAGAAATTCACATTTATTTGCTGCGAGCCCGACGGTCATCACCTTCATCGAACCGAAAGTAGGTGAAAGCATTACAAAAGTCCCAATTATTTTCACTTTTTTAAGTGTGTCCAGGATAGTTCTTGAAAATAAAGTAGCCTAAAAGGTTCCCTTGGGTATGTAAAATGTGTTTTAGGGCCAAAAGGCTATAATGTAACCCTATGTAAAATGCAATAGTGGTATATGACCTTGTCTCATTATTACACCAGATAGCGCTACGAAAATATTAGCTAAAAATAGCCCACTAAGGGCTGGTGGTAAAAGCCTTACCGTACTATCAAGGCCGTATCATGCATATGCCTTACTTGCAGATATCCGTCTGGGCAGATTTGACCAATTTAAGCGCCCACTAGCGATAAGTCGATTTTATTCGCGCGTTTCTTCACGCTCATAAAGTTGACATTTGCGTGACGTCATGTTGTTAATAAACGCACAACGTCAATTGTTGAATGTTTGTTTTTTACAATGCAGATGAAGATTTTATCAATGCTTTCAAGTAAATAAACTATTGATGGAGCAATCGGCTGAATGACATTGCAAAATTTGATAATGAATGCAAATTTGTTTTGGCGGGAATCTAAGACGCGATGACGTAACCAATATGGTTACCTTCGTAATACATTCGATCAATGCTGCGAAGCAGTGTACGAGATGTTGCGAATGTTGTTAATGCTTTTTTGAAAGTCTCATAGAATCTCTCAAAGTCTCGCCTTGATCGCCCAAACGTAGGGGCGATTTCAAACTTCCCCCAGGCCTTACTTCTGAATCCGCGTAGCATAGGCGTTGCGAAGAAATCAGAAGCAGGCCGGATGACAAAGGCTACGTACCGTACCGTACATTCCGAAATATAACGGAAATAGCAGGAGCGTGTTACGGAGAATACCGAACTTAGTAATGAATAGTTTAGTAACGAATCGAATAGAGATTACCGGTTTAAGTAGGATGTAAAATATTTAACGACACAAGATGTTCATCAAGTTATTTATATCATATATTAGAACAATTAGCATGCATACATGAAATGTATATAACAGATGTGATTGGATAATAAGTAAAATCCGTGCCGTTCTATACATCATTTATGTAACAGTTGGAATAACTAAAATTGTAATATAATCGCATTATTAAATACATATCAGACGTGATGTCCAGGAAATTAATTAAAATGGTAAATTAGAGTTATGGAAAACACTAAGGCAGATTTCAAGTGGCTTTCACGCATCTTAACACAGCATACATACATGACTAATCAGCAGTATTTATACCAATAATAAAAAGATTATCCTTGGCAAACAGTTGTTAATTTATGAACATCTTGTTGAATTGAATATCAAATATTGATTTTGATGTAATTGAACCTTTTTTTGTAATAATAATTACATGCATTACATGCACATTTGGGAGTAATTATTAAGATTACCAACAATATTTAACTGAAATATGTTATCACACTACATCATGGGAACTATCAAAGGGCATTCAAATAAATTCGCGAGCAGAAGAGATTAACTACGCACCACAAACATCTCTTTATCATAACATACAATTATATTCATCGAAGACAACATTTGTTTATTTTATAATTAACCTAATTCAATGAAGTTTGTTTTGTTTCAGCCACATCGCCACCGAAAACGTCTTTGATAACGTATCTCAAACAATGCGTCGGTGAAAGTTTGTTAAACTGATAATTTGATTTTCTCTTAGCATTTAGGACAGACCTTAAAACAATTATTTTTATTAGGTCTGCCTAAAGTTAGTAACATCTCGGGCGATGTTTGAGAACAATAATTATTACAGCTCACTTATAGATATACGATTAAGATTTCTCTCTCTCTCTCTCTCTCTCTCTCTCTCTCTCTCTCTCTCTCTCTACACATACATATAGCATAATTTCAACTAAATGTCAATAATATTATTTCAGTTATCACAGTATGTCCATTTTATTATATTTTACATCCTACATAGTTCTATTAGTTACGCTAAGCTAAACTATTCATTACTACTTTCGGTATTCTCCGTACTACGCACCTGCTATCTCCGTTATAGTTCGGAATGTACCGGCTTTTACCCAAAACCTTTCGTAAGTTGTGTCAGTAGTAAATCTCCACGAAGAGTTGTCGTTCCTTAACAGTCAGAACGGTAGAAAAGCATTAAATTGTGTATTTCTAGTCTGGTAAGAAATCAAAAATGGTGCACAGCATCATTATTTGTGAAGAATATTTTTTTGTTTTAAAACGTTACACGTGGAATAATGAAACCGAGGACAATTAAATGTCAAATGCAACGATGCAAAAATGCAATATTTGGTAATTTAACAAAGGCAAAGTTAATAAATTTAGCGATTAAAAAATTACAAATATAGAATTTAGAAATGGAATAAGGCATATTGCAAATTGTCATAATGCAACTTCAAAATGACAAAATACAATTTAATTTAATAATATTTTATTGCTTGATGTTATTTACATTAATACATGTGATATAAACATTACAATAATAAATAACATTTACAAATGGATTGGACCACGAGTTATCACAACATCAGTTACGGTCCTTTCCAAATGCAATGGCGGGATATCCCCCTCCATAAGGTCCAACCAGATTACTGTCAAGTTACTATTGTTGACCTGGGCCTGTCTTATCAATAATGACAGGGCGCTCGTTTGCTCCAAACATACAGAGAATAAAAACGAACCTGAAGAGCGTATTTAACACATGCAATGTGTACGCATTGCTCTGCTCATGAACGAAACGAGGCCTTCAACAAGTACGCAATAACTGTTATAGCGTTTCAACATTTAATATGAATGTTATCAGACGAGAGTTCTAGAACTGTCCAGACTCGTACTAATGAACCACAGCCGTCGGAGCAAAATATAACTAGGGCATGATGGGAGTTTCTAACGTATACGTATATATTCTTTCGACCATTACCATGAATTACAATACAATGTAATGAACAGATAACAAAACAAATATACACACTTCCCCTTCAAAACGAGGCAGCCGCCACAAAGAAGGCATTAGAACGGAATGTTTGACAATTTAACAACAAAGATAGTCGGACAATGTCCGTTATTCAGTACGCAACTTGATACATTATTATAAAAAGTGTGAAACCAGTTTAAAATTGAATCTCCAAGATTGAGGAAAGTAGTATATATACTGGGGGTACTAGCGCAGTTTTCCACAGGCGGGGAACGAGAAAAACGGAATTCTCTAACAATGGAGAAACTAACTAAAGAAACACATACAAAATAATAAACATCTCAGGATGTATCCAGAATCGTACTGAACACCCATAGTAGTTGAAGCTAAAGAGAAAACCAATCTAAGGTACGACCAGAAAACCCGAAGGACGAAAGTTGCGGCGGTAGAATTTAGAGAAAGATCTACGTAGTTTGTGATAACGAAAACATAGCTGAATAAGTTTATTTGTAATAACTTGATTTCGATCATTGAAGACTATAACATCATTACACGCTCTAACAAATCGAATGAGCTGGGAGATATACACCCCGTATATGGTAGCACGAGGTACATCTCCATCCAGGTGTGGATAGTTAACGATGTTAAAATTGACATCATCGCTCTTATCATAGATTTTCGTATGAATACAATCATTTGAAATCGAGAGATGAAGATCGAGAAATGCTGCTTCTATATCCGAACTGTTTGCTTTATTCAACGTGAGCTCTGGTGGTAAATGTTTGTAACCATATGAGCAAAGAACGGATTATGTTTCTAGCTGGCACTACAATGCCGATCTATATTTGTCAAGCCTTTTTTGAAAAATAATATCTATATCGAACAAAACATAATCGTATCGATAATTAAAGGCATTATATCTACACAACATTACTATAGCATTAATAATACACGATATCAGCTAAATTGTATTTGTGTTGCATATACAAATTGTCAAAATAAATATACTATGATATCAAACTGCCAAAGTGCTATCACAAGCTTATTTATTGTTTAAAACCAAGCTTACAGCATACTCGCCCTCAAACAAAACTCGTTTGTTTTTATTTAATAACTGTTCAAACAATACCTCACCTAGTAGCAACGTTTATATGAGGCCATTTAGAGTGTGTGTGTGTGTGGTGGGTGGGTGGGTGGGTGTCCCATATGGCATATGAACAAAAATATTTGTCTCATATGTCGTATGGAGCAAACAAGAGGTTTTTGGGGGGTGGGGGAGGGGGGGGGTCCCATATGGCATATGAACAAAAATATTTGTCTCATATGTCTTATGGAGCAAACAAGAGGTTTTTGAATGTTATTTCATATTGACAAACCTTAATTTTCATCTGTACGAAAATGAGGAAAATTTAAAACATGCACATATGTCATATGGAATATAATATTTTGGCTATATGGCATAAAGAAAAAATAAAAAGGACCATGTGGCATATGGGGGAAAAAAGCAACACCTAATAGAGCCTCATGTATTTAAACAAGCAATATTTTTAACATGCAAGTCACCAACATGTTATTCATGTCAAACAAATATAACAAGTATTTTTTTATTTTTTTTAATACGCTTCAGTGTAACTAATATTTATGTTATTTATAAAGTCAAAAGTGTATTTCCTATTTTGGTTTCACAGTTGTTTGCAAAAGTTTAGTATGCATCATGCTTTTTAAATGTATGCATGTATAGTGTGGTGTGTATAGTGTGTATAGTGTGTACTAACAATTTGAATAGACTTCATAACGTTCTCTCTCAGTTTATCAGTGAACAGCAAGCTCCTAGATATATATGTGATCCTATAAATGGATCGGTTAAAAGTAGCCCGGGGACCCCTTTATCCTTATTTTGCATATGCGGTTTATTTTTAGATATGTATATACATGTATTATAGATTATATACGAACGCAGTTGCTGTTTGACACTGTAACTGTCAGACAGGCCGTCCATGTGTTACTATTCAATACCGTATTCATTAATTACCTTGTTTCTTTATTAATTGCATTGCCAGGTGCGTTACCCGTGTAAAGGACAAGGTGCGTCATATGCCATTGACTTTGCCGACAAGTTCTGCAACCTTTACATTGATCATAAACCAGGATTTACTTCAAAGGGTCAGGAATGGATCGATGCAGTGAGAAAATGCTTGCAAATTGAGTTGGTACCTTTCATACGACCATGGGAACATAAAACATGCGATCAGATAAGAGATTTAGCATTCAAATCGCATACTGGCTGTTACATTAATCCAAATGCTGAAGCCCCGTCTGTATGCGACCTTGATTCGGATGATTGGTTTCGCGTATTTTGGACCGTAAAAGGAAGCTTTGTCAGCAGAAGTGCTATTCCTATTTTTGGACAAATGTTTGAAGTGGCCTCTTCATGCGGATGGGAAACTCTTAAAGATTTAGGCCAGGATGCTAAGAACTTCTTGATGAATCTGAAGGTTTCAATCGGATCGAAATTAAGAAAGAAAAGGTCAGTTATAGATGCAAATGAAGTCGCTGCACACCTGTCTGACAACATTGCCTCCCAAATGCATTGGCAGGAAAATGGAATCGTCTGGTTTGCGTACCCAAGAAATGAATCGGATGAGTCTTTCAAGAATGACAGAAACATTTCTATATATTTGATCATTGCATCGGAAGCAGCAAACGACCTAAAATCTGGAAGGCCGGACTCGCCTATTAACATGACCAAAACCGTGAATGAACTGGTGTATGCAGTGGGTAATGAAAAGCTGCACTTCAACCTTGCGCAAGGTCTGAAGTTCGAACAAATGAATCTCTGCAGTAACACCGCCTGTAATGAAACTTGGTTAAGCGTAACAGCATCAGAATCTAAACAAATCAGCTGTGGATCACTGCCGCTGACCAATCGCCTTATAACAGGCAGCTTCTCGGTCGGTCTAAAATAATCGTCGCGAGAATTTTCGGCTAATGCATTTGGATAAGAATTCCGCGATAAATGGAAGTTGTCTAAATATTCAGTACCAGTAACATAAAGTTTCTTTAAAAACATACTTGATTATTTCTATGTAAGACATAGTATCATTCTAGAGACAAATAATGCTAATATGTTTCGAATTCTTACATTACCTCTCTGGACTGACTCCATGAAACCGTGTCTTCTATTTTTTCCCCATTTTATATTCATTACTTTCAAAGATTCTCCCTTTCATTATGTATTAATAAAGACATGTTATTTCACCTACGAAGTCGGTAGCATCTTTATATAAAACAATACAGCCTGTAGCTTGGATGTGTTACTTGACTTTCACTTTCAAATGTAATAATATTTTTGATTAAAACTTATAAATTTCCATTAACAATAAATAAAATAGTCCACAAACATGTTAAACGCGGTAATTCCACCAAAACGAAAAAGGTTTAACTCAGTGGTGTATATTAAAAAAGTTCCTGGAAATAAACTCTTTCCATGCCTTAATGGCGCCATTCAACGCAACTGTTTTTATTGCATATTTTCTGTTGAAGAAATGTAGATCTTCTGACAGTTATATTTTATACAACTGTGTAAGGAGAAAAACGATCATGTTTAATCTCTTGACATTAATCGTTTCTATATACAAAGAACTGACGGAAACAATGGATGAAATACACTTAAAAACGATCGTCCATATATAACTGTGTCTATAACATCATGGCGTCATCAACGTATAAGCAGCACTAGACACCTTAATAAGGAGTTAGCAGCTCTAGAATAAACAATGGAAATCCTGCTCGGCCGTAGACGTATATCTATAACTTTGACTTAAAATAAAGAAGTTAAAACAGCTTGCAGGCTGAAGTCGAACAGGTAGATGACTTTACTGACAGTGTTTAAAAAAAAGTAACTACCTGTATGTATGTTTAGTTTGTGAAAACGCAAAGATACAAATGTACGAAAAATCTACTGAAATCAATATTGATAACAACCTAAGGGAAGAATCTAACGTTCCTGTAGAAATGTATGTGTGCGCGGATAAGCGTTGAAGAGACGATTCCGTGAATGATATCGAGCTGCTCATTTACGTAATGAAATGCGAATATATTAATATTTGTGACAATTCAGTTTATACTATTCACTAAGGTTTGAATAGACTTGAATAATTTGTTTATAACTGTAAGGGTGTTGTGATTTCTCTATATAATAGTATAGCTTTTAAATGCGCATGCATGGTTGGTTAAATATAGACCAAGGCCATTGTACTTTAACACAAGCAATAAACAACACTACACAAATACAAACCCTCACAAAAGGTTATCCCATCAACTATATAGAAACACAAATTCTAACCCATGGGTTCAAAGCAATTGAGACGGAAATTTATCAACTTTAATATATTATTTGGACGGTTATGTTAAATGGACACGGCGATCTATTTTTCTTCTCTTTTTTTTCAAATATGTATCGAAACGTTGATAATATCGCACCAATAATATAGTTAAACTTGTGTTAGAATATCTACTGAAAAAGGGAAAGCAACAAACACAAACAAGGGAGAAAAGTAGCAGATTGGGTTTTATTAAGTCTGCTCATGAGAGGTAGTATAAGGTTCAACTCCTGTCATGCACCCTATCATCGGCTTAAGCTATATGCTACTTTAAAGCCACAAATAATGGGCTTGATGATCCCAAAGGACCAGTAAGTACTAATACTTCTGAACAAAAAATGAATTTTTGTTTAATGATATGCTAGCAGGTTTAACGCTTAAATGATACTGAATTAAGAAATCGAGATGCTAATTGTAATATTTGAAAAACACCTTCAAGATTACCATGTGTCTCCTTTAACTAATGTAATAGTACAAGTCTCGTTATCACCAAACTATGAGAGTACCTGTGCGCCCACTACCTACCCTGCAATCAAGGTTAATGGAGATGTCTCAAGTTTAGTGAATGATGTACGAAATGTAAATAATCATATATGCATATACTCATATATATTTAGTGTAATGCTTTATATACATATGTAAATGGTGTAGACATGTATATTGTTAGAATTCATTGGCCATTGTTTTGTGTAAGACTATTTTAAAGATTATTTTGCCGCTATTATGTTGTGTGCAGAGACTTCTAGATTGCTTTTTTTTATTCTTCAGAACTCGTGTGTGATTAGAACCGTCGTCAGCACTGCATTGTCAATATTGCAGTGCTGATTGTATATACATAGTAATCCCATGTTTCTTTTACTTCAAAGTATAGTGAAGACAAATGTGTTCGGTGTAACTGGCTTTATCGGAGTATTTTATAAATGGTTAATATATAGATGAACGGGAGTCATAAATTCAATCAAAATAGCCTGGTTTCTTTCTAAACAAGCCTCACCTAGTTTTCAGTAAAACTAGTTACTTCCGCTTTGCATTATGAATATTTTTTTACAAAAAGGGATTCAGGCGTCGTATCAACGAAAGTTCCTCATATAATTGTGATATAGAATTTGCAAATTACTTTTTGCAATAAAAATCATAAATAAAATTGGGCAAATTAAGAATTGTTGATCTAGATATATAGTTTGTTTCACTGTGCTTATTTTCAAGACATAAATACTTTTAAAATAATAATTAAAAAAAATAATTACGAGATGACTCCCGAAAACAGGTGACTCATTTGGTTAGGGGAAAAGCGACATGGGTTACTAGAAACAATGTTTTCGGCGAGTTAGATGTAGGTCAGAAATTGTGTTTGTCTTTTAAAAGTTATAGAGATATGTACCTTCCAGATAGCTATGGAAGTGTAATGTTTCACAATAAGTTTACTATCAAAAGCTTTGTTGTTCATACGCCACAAACAGGGCCCACCATCATATATATTTATTTTTACATGACTTTTGATCTTAAAGAGCCGTCGCAGTGGAATGGAACTATTTTTGAATAGGCTACATGTAATTATTTTTTATCATATACGGAAACAAATAAGTTTAACAAGTCGTTATGTACATTTAACTTACAAATATTGAATGCTATTTTATGTGAAGTATTATAGAACATGTGCATGACAGAGGGTGATCTTCTATTTCACTAATTAGTTGCGATCCAATTTAAGTATCAGAGTTATCTCCCATTTAGTTAAAACAGCGTATTTCATATTTTAAAATACCAGTATGATAAAGGACATGGTTAAACGTCACTAAATAACAGTTCTGGGTTTCAAGTTATAAAAAACGCAAAATCAATGGATACTTACCTTGCCATTATGATGCAATAACGAATCAAAGTTTTAAAAACCTGAAATTACCTCCCTTTACATTGAAATAAAAAAGAAATTATAATATCTGTAAAGCAGGTAGATTAAAACCTTTGTAATTTTTTATCGTTTGAAACACAATGCACTGCATATATTTGCTTATTATGTTAATTATATTGTTAATGACCTCTGCCACACATAGCTTAGAATATGCGCAAATGAATTTGCCATGCAATTTACTTGTTAAATTTGTTTTTATCCGTATATTATTATTAATAATTGTAAAATTAGATTTTACAAAGAGTTTTAAGATATCGTTAGATGGAAACAATGATTACTGTTATGTAAAGCATTTATATCTTTAAGACCGTCTATCTATTGATCACATAACTTCATTTGTTAGCCGTGTCGAACACCAATTTCGTATCATACTGTATAAACACATGTGTAATACAACCTGAAACGATTTCGATTGGATGGGTACAAAATGCATTAAATGTTTAACACTAAACAAATTATGTTAACCGAAACTGTTTTATTTATCACAAATTCATCCCGGTCTAAGTCATAAACTTACTATATTCCAACAGCTCATAATACATAATTATCGTTTAACAAATATGTTTGTACCTGTATAAAAGTCGGCTTAAAATGTCCTGTTTTAATGAAATGAATCTCGTACTCTTTGATATCCAACTTTGTTTACAGCATGATGTTGTATTGTACAGCATGATGTTGTATTGTACAGCATGATGTTGTATTGTACAGCATGATGTTGTATTGTACAGCATGATGTTGTATCGCCTTGGCGTTAATGGACTTGCTTTGATGAACTCACTTTACATTTTGGCGATAACGCTTGTCTGACGGACGGACCAACGTTTGCATTTTATGAGCTAAATGCATTAGGAGCTAATTAATTGTATTAATTAACGAGCTAATAGCTCTTAAACCTATGTCCATAAAAGAGTGTTTGCCCCTTAAACCTTTTTTTATACAAATCCAAATTTGGCCAAAATAAGGACATCCAACATTCAGCTGACATTAGGAGCTAATTTTTATACATGTATATGTTATGACTAGTTAGCCCATATACACCATTCTGAAAAAGTACTACATATGTCTTAGGTGCTTAAGCTCCCAAGTGAAATTAGCTCTTAAACCCTATTTGTACAAAAAAGAGCTCATAAACCTGATGTGTTTCCACGTCGTGGAGGTTATTATTTTTATACATTTGACTGTAATAAAACGCCTCTTAAACTCGTCCCCATTCTATTTAAGATTTATGAAACTCGTTATGAGCTATTTTTATTTTTTAACTCGCCAAGAAGCAGTGTTAAAATAAAAATAATTCATAACTCGTTTCATAAATATTATATAAAATGCGAACTCGTTTAAGATCCTATATACATCATGCATAAGCAAAATGTATTCCTGTCTTAATAATTGTAATTCAATAGTTTCATAATAGTCTCTTACATCTATAGATTGTGTTTTTTGAACTCGTTTGAATAATTATTCAAAACTCACTAGAACCTCATTTTTAAATACCTGTCATCAAATAAATTTATATGAACATCCTCTTAATAGCATATGTTGCAAAAAGAAATATAAAAAGATCGGACAGGGAAAGTAGCATTCAAGGAGGACAGTCAACCACAAAACACAGAAACAAACACGCAAACAGACAAACAAGAAGGCAAAAGCAATAATAAATGCAAACGACATCACAAACGCAAAAGGGTTATTTCTATGCTAGTGTTTTTAATATAATAGATAGATCGATACTTATATAGTTACATGACGGCAAATGTTCTTTTATTGTTTAAATTATTGTCTGTCACTATTTTTATAATGAGCACACACTATTTATCTATATATTTATCACATAACTTATGGTGTGGGAGGTAATAAAGACATGATATATTTATATGTTATATATAGGCCGCTACAAAAATACAGGTTGCTTATGATGCCTTGTTGAAGTTATGTCATAAATAGAATCCAGGGGCGATCCAGGATTTCAACTGGGGGGGGGGGGGGGGGGGGGGGCGTAAGATTTTGGTCAATGCTCGGGTCCGTTTATAGCCTCATAAAACGGTTGCGGTAGTGCATTGATAGGGTAAAAAAGTCCGTTTTCAAATAAAAGGATTTAACAATGTGAAACGACTCTTTAGCCATTATGCGTCGAGCGAGCGAAGCGAGCGCGAAAAAACATTATACTGAGGGCGTGCATCGAAATTGTTTGATATTTTATCTACAGTAACATGGACATACATGTAGGATCCGGAATTTATAGGGGGGCGCGCGCCGGGTGGGCGGGTGCGGGTGCGCCCCCTGGATCCGCTAGTGAAATCACACATTCATGCCTATTTGATATTGCACTTATTTAATTCGTTGGATAACATTGACATGATGCTTAGCACAGCCTCTTGGCACAGCCTCGCATCATATAATGTTGTCCAACTGGTTTAATAAACTCAGTAGTAAACAGACACTCATGCAATATCCTCTATATAATTATGCACTTTAAAACTACTTTCGACTTTGTAATTATTGTGAATATATACTCGGTAAAAAAAGTTTTGGACCAGGGTATATAAAGTCATATAAAAATAAAACTAGTGGACAGAATTTAAGTATCTTTTTTTTAGTAACCAAGGTCTACCCTACCCGGTTGATTTGGTACCAGAAACATTAAAATCCAGACAAGATTTGATTTTAATAAAATATCGCGAACACACAAAGGGTCTGTAAAAAATGTCCATACAAAGTAACAGTTAAGGACACATTCGAGTAACCAATAACAATATTATTATTTTTTCGCAAACTTTCATTGTAAACAAAAATTATTGTTGATTGTTGACCTATTGTGAATTATCAACTGAGATAATAAGGGTTATGGTCGAATGTCATGGTTCAGCGATCATTGTACTGGTTCGAACACCGCCATAGTCCAAAACTTTTTTTACAGAGTATATGTTGCAATCTCTTGCGCTAGATTCATTAAAGATGTATTTTCCATTACAAGCTGATCGATGAGTCACGCGAGCTGCATCAGTGACTAGCGACATAAACGAATTATTCAAGCAAGAGTGTTTTGCTCTTAGTAATGGAAAATATATCGTGAATATAAATATTTACCTAAGCTAACTACATAATTCACTGCGGTGAATTGACATGCTCTTTTTATTACAAAACATGCGTATAATATCACTGAATCATCGAGTGAAGGTTGGGAAAAATTGGGGATTTCCCTGAAATCAGTAGATTTAGGGGAAACCGTTATTAAGGTGTGAACAATAACTTCCTTCTTGGGCGGAAAAATAGTTCATGTTCTTAAAAATCGTAAAACGCACATTAAAGAAGTCAAGACGTAATAAATCATGTTTGAATACAATGCAGGTGACAAATAGATTGCAATGATAGGGTTTCAGTAGCGTTTGACAACGTTGTCAGCGCATTTAGATATATAAATTGATAAAGCTGGCGTGTTACCCAGACAAATTAAAAAAGAAGAAGAATCAGGACATTTAGTTAGCATACACAAAAGTCTGTTTGGGTCGGGACCATCCAAAGTAAACCTTTCAACGTGTAACCATAATGATTAAGCAATACGCCAATACGACTCTTGAGCGCAATGTAAAACAAGAAAATATAGTATAACTAATGTAAATATATCAACGTCGTTATGACAGTGCTAGTTTCAATATTACTTAGATGCATGTTAATAAAAATTAAATGTTGAACAATCTAACAATGTCAGACATGACGCTATTTAATGTACTTTTAGTTTAGCATATCAGTATTCAGGATAATTCAATGGTTAAATATTAAAACAAAACGTTCACTATATTACTCGCATAGTGTAAATATATATATATATACTAAAGGAAAAAGAAACGGAACTCCGCTATATAATTTAAATATTGCACGTAATTTCACGTCATATTACAGAGCAATCCCAAGATGGTTTGTAAAATAAGGATTTCAGCTAATTAGTGAAAGGACAAAACTGTGCTGTTGTAGACTTGTTAATCACAGTACACATTGAAACACGAAATTCACAAAAGTTGTAGTTCCGCTTTGACATTTTAGACCATTTCAGTACTGTACGAGTATGAAATGTAAAGAGATTGCAAAAGTTTACGTCCTACCTTTGCTCACTTGATTGAGACAAACGCGTATTCTATCATTAATGAAACTTTGAAGAGAAACTATTAGGTCGTTATGTTTTGTTTTAGTTTTTATTAAAAAATTTTTTAAAAAAAATCCAGTTTCGCTTCTTTTTTCTTTAGTATATGTCATACATTGGGTGTAAAATAAGAATAAAATAGGTAATATTTGAATAATTTAGGGGTTGTTGTCTACAGGTGAGTTCGGGGTTTTCTTTCTTTCAAAATAGTTTTAGATATAAATTAAACAAGAAAATAACGATTGACGTGTATCCCTTTAAAACTTAGGATTTGTTTATGATTTCCACATGTACACACATTGTTAACATGTTGTAATGCATTAATAAAGCTTGTATCTGCTTGATTTAATTCTTTTACTTGTTTATTAATGCCCAGAATATCACGATGTGCAGAGAAACTATTGAGGTGGAAAGAGAAAAACAAGTATTGTATTATATTACACACATTGGATCAAACTAACGCGGTGCAATTTTGCTGTAGCCTACACCCAAATTACTATATGCGTGGGTTGTCCCAAACTACACAAATAACGCTTAATGACTCAACACTAATGACTGCGTCGTCGTCTTAGTTTGCCCAATCTGACATATATGGAAGGAAAAAAAGAACTTTCCTTCCAGAAAAAAATGTCTGCAGAAAAAAAAAAAGAATTTCCCTTCCAAATACGTCAGATTGTTTTGCGGATCCGACAAGATACGACTGGAAAAAAAACTTTTACTGAGTTGGGCCAATTTTTTCTGACCGGTCGCGTTTGAACAAACAAACATACTTTTAATTATGGCCTGGAAGCCTTAGAGAAATCAAGGATGATCATGTATATTTGATAACCCATGTTACCAGTAGAGTTTTTTGTTTTTAACATTTTATTTGAATATCAAGTGTACAAACATTTTTACCCTGGTCCAAAACATTTTTTTACCGAGTATACATGACAAACGTATACAATATAAATAGACCTGTACAACTAACTACGGTAACGATTACGGTAAGGATTACGATAAGGAATACCGACTAAAACAGAGGGCTTTTCTCAACAGGCAATACGCCTTGAATGCTCGACCAAGCGTTTGGGAATCACTATATATAGGCCAATGGAATTAATTATTGACACTACATGAACTTGTAGGCAAAAGTGGGTGGTCTGCCACTACTACAAAAATATATAGCCTAAAATGTGCTGAAAATAACGTACACTACCATTCAACCAAACAGCCAAGCATCATTATTTTGGAATGTATTAAACTAGTTGGCATACATGATATGATGAGATGGTTTACAGAGCAATATATCATTTTTACAAACGATCAGTAGCGTATGAGAGTGGACCGTTGAAAAAAGCATACGCATCGTTAAAATAGTCTAACCTTTCATAATTATAAATTACTCTATAACGTCCTAAAGACACGGCTCGGAGACAATATATTGGAATTAATGGAAGAGATACATCTTACGCTACATTTACAACATTTAAAACATAGCAAACATATATTTAAACAGTACGTAAATCGTCAAAAATGTATACTGCTTAAATAAATTGGGTGTGTTTGTGTAAATAGAAGAACCGGTTTATCGTGCAGGAACTCAACCTTTACACGGGCTTATTGTCATATACCGTACTACGTATAAAACGTACAACCAACATGCGAAATGGATTTGAAGGAAGTTTAATTCGGATTTTTTTTAAAAATAATTTCTTCTGCTTTAAACAATAGACACAGATACTGTGTCTAGTTATGCTAAAATACAGGTTACATATTCGCACATTGTATAGAGTGGATAATTGGAACAGAACAGAATATATGATAATAGGTGTAGAAATCTGATCAGTGTCAATTTTGCCAAAAATGTCATTTTATCACGTGACCGTGTCTGATCGATATTCCTACGCCATAGGGCTGGCGTTCCTACTGCTAATCTCAGCTTTGTAATACGAAAGTAACAGCCTTTATACTCGATTCTGTAGTAGCTTGTAACTCTGTTATTGAATAGCATATGTGCATTTCAACTTTATATCGTTAGATAAGTATTTACCGTTTTATACACATTAAACAAACACCGTATACATCTGAATTTCAAATAAAATCGTCCCAACTTCACGGCTCAATACTTTTTATTCAGCTGCCGAAGGCAGCTGACTCTTATATGGGTTTTATATCTGTCTATGGTTTACAGACAGTGACTCATGTAAGTGGCAATAAGCATGCTTTACAACTTCAATTCCTAGAGAACTCGTCTAAAAAACTTAAATGGTATAAACACATATTTTGTAATGTTGAAAGGTTACCATTTCAATTGCTGAAATGACGTTTTCATAAACCAGTCTACTGTAGCATGTAATCATTACTATTATATGAATATTAGCGACAAAACATTCACAATCCTCAATAGATCTGTACAACTAACTACGGTAACGATTACGGTAAGGATTACGATGAGGAATACCGACTAAAACAGAAGGGTTTTCTCAACAGACAATACGCCTTGAATGTTCGACCAAGCGTTTGGGCATCACTATGTATAGGTCAATGGAATTTATTATTGACACTACATGACCTTGTAGGAAAAAGTGGGTGGTCTGCCACTACTACAACAATATATAGCCTAAAATGTGCTGAAAATAACGTACACTACCATTCAACCAAACAGCCAAGCATCATTATTTTGGAATGTATTAAACTAGTTGGCATACATGATATGATGAGATGGTTAACAGAGCAATATATCATTTTTACAAACGATCAGTTATTCGCCATGCTTCCTTTTCTAAGCCTCACCATATAACAGAGTATTTTTTAAAACAATATCGCGAACACACAAAGGGTCTGTAAAAAATGTTGCAAAGTCCATAAAAAGTAACAGTTAGACATTCGAGTAACGAATTAAAAGATTATTATTTTTTTGCAAACTTTCATTGTAAACGATAATTATTGTTGATTGTTGATCTATTGTCAATTATCAACTGAGATAATAAGGGTCATGGTTTTTATGCGCCATTATATGCCCTGGTCCAAAACGTTTTTTACCGAGTATATATCAAAACCTATCCCTTATATGTTTAAATATTTCAATTATTGATGACAAAAAGCAAATTGTATACATGAGTTCAACATATTAAAACCTTCTTTTATCTTTTGTCAGTTGAGTGTCCAGTTGGTGGGAAAGGAGAGATACTCCTTAGGCCAAATAAAATTATACCTGAGTTTACTGTAACCCGACCGACCCTCTGAAAACACCCCCGACTCCTTTTTATTTTATTGAAAACAAAATAAAAATAAAAATTAAAAAAAAAAAAGTTCACGCGATCACAGTGCAATTTCAATTTCGCGTTGCGCTTTTGACAGCGTGTGAATTTCACGGGATACAGTGCACGCACAGGACTGATATAAAACAGTCAAAATGGCATCTCCCAGTGCTGTTTTGGCTTTACAGTTTCAAAAATGCCAGCACATGGAAGCGCTCAATGTTATGGCGTGCACTCTCCATAAAGAATCGATTGTTGAATTGTTTGACAAGTACCACAAACAGGTCGGTAAATGTCCAGAGTTCTAGGCCACCTGTCGTAAGTTTGTTTCTAAAATAGTAATATTAAGTAATGTGCATATGTTTACTTGCTTCTCAGCACTAAGCATTGGCATTGACTACTGCATAATAACTTCTTGAAGAAGTTTGCCGTTCCATAATAATTCTCTGAACTCAACCTCATAATAACTAACATGAGAAATTTATATATATTTATTACTTTCTGATGTTAGAGAAGTAATATAATCAGTCAACACTTTTACAAAACTATTCAAAAGATCAATTAACATTTGACATAACTTTGAATATTTTTTCAGCTGTCTGGGAGGCAAGAACTGCTCTTGGTCTAACTACAGAATTTGACTACACCTGTGGGTCCCCCATCCTTCCTGACGGTCAAACATTCAGGAAGAGCATGGAAGTCAAGTCACTCATAACATGTCAGGCCCCACTGGAGATCACACTGTATGGAGCTAGACTGATCCCAGCCAACTCATGTGCTCATTGTGCTGCTGTAGGAACTGACCCTCTTCCGGATTTGCGGAAAAAATTTAAAACCGTTTTACCCCTTTGCAATAATTGCAAGTGTTTTGGAAAAGAGCCAGTTGTTGCCAGGTCTTTTGGGGAAACAATAAAACATACACAATTTCATATTGTTATCTATTGTAGTTTTTAAAATACCACATTTTCCCAATCGTCAAAGCTCATCGCCACCTTAAATGTAACTTCGCCAAAAAATAAAAAATAAAAATAAAATAAAATAAAATGCCTACCTACCTACCCGATTTTTTTCAGCAATGTTACAGTAAACACAGGTATAATTTTATTTGGCCTTATTTAAACTGATTTCTATACACCTACAAGTTGCACCAAATTCTATTGTTAAACATATTTGAATGCTACTATTATTTAATCGATATTACATTTTTACCTTAGCAAATAAAACACTCCCGTCGTGTCTTGTCATGTCGATCGAATTTATAAAAACAGTGGAGTGTCGGTAAAGTTATACAAAGAGTATTTGAACAGCGGTTGTTTGTATCATGCAATACATTTAACCAAGCACAATGTTAAATACATGCTACGAAACCTCTATTGAACTGCTAGTGAAAGAAAAACACCTAAATAACCTTTAATACTTAAATTAGTTTTCCCATGCAAATAATATGCACACCTCTTGCAAAACCATATATTTCAAACATTCAGTCGGTTTCAAAAGGGTCTTTTTTAACTGAGTCGCCATACGATGCAAGTTACAATAGCAATAGGCGTATTAATAAAACTTTATAATACTGCATACGCGCTCTGTAAATTGTATACTCGGTGAAAAAAGTTTTGGACCAGGGCATATAATGGCGAAAAAAAAACATGACATTCGACCATAGCCCTTATTATCTCAGTTGATAATTGACAATAGATCAACAATCAACAATAATTATCGTTTACAATGAAAGTTTGCAAAAAAATAATTATATTTTTATTCGTTACTCGAATGTCTGTAACTGTTACTTTTTATGGACTTTTACATTTTTTACAGACCCATTATGTGTTCGCGATATTTTTTTAAAATCAAATCTTGTTTGGAATTTAATGTTTCTGGTACCAAATTAACCGGGTAGGGTAAACCCTGGTTACTAAAAAAGACAGTTAAATTCTGTCCACTAGTTTTATTTTTATATTACTTTTTATACCCTGGTCCAAAACTTTTTTTACCGAGTATATATTGACCACAATATAAATAACATGTATTTTTTAATTTGATTTTTTATTGGCTTTTTTCTACACAAACCCCTGTGAGCCTACTAAAACCCAGGTTGTTATACAACTTTGAGATCAGCCCCCAACATTTTCTCGTGCTTAGTATTTAGTCTGAAGTCATAGTCGTTATCGTAGTTAGTTGTACAGGTCTAATAATACATTGACCTCATGATAAATGGTATCATTAACCTTTACAGTTATTACTCAGTACTGTGAACATAGTCATCTACCTGTGGAATAAGGGACATAAATATGAGTACACATACTACAGAGAACTATAGCAGTTGTCTCCCTTGAACCACTATTAAAGGCACGGTTACATATACATATTAGCAACAGAAATGTATTCTATTTCTTGTCGTGCCCTTAATGGTTTATTCTCTTGTTGCTCTGGCCTACTTTGCCACTGACCGTTCCAAGGCGGTAGCCCTATTGTCAACCCTTTTGTGTTTGTAATGTCGTTTGCATTTATTATTACTTTTGCCTTCTTGTTTGTCTGTTTGCGTGTTTGTTTTTGTGTTTTGTGGTTGACTGTCCTCCATGAATGCTACTTTCCCTGTCCGATCTTTTTATATTTATATTTTTTTCATTAATGACATTGTTGATGACAATTGTATGTTTTTATCTTTTGAACATTTTACCGCAAAATATGAAATAAACATTCCCCTTTTAATTTATACTGGAATTGTTAGTCCAATTCCAACTGATTGGAAAGCACGCAGGAGAAATAATAATAACATCGAGAATCCAATCGATAAAAACGTTAGTAAACTTAAAACAGCTAAAAAGGTAAATCAAAATATCTACCCTCAATTTTTGAAGTCAGTAGTTGAAATTCCAAATAATTCTAAATGAAATGGCAAACAGATTTGTAACTAGTGAAGATTAGACAATTCTATATAAGGAACCTTTCGGTATAACAGATGACTCATATCTTCAATCCTTACAATTTAAAATTAGTCATCGAATTATTTTCACAAATGCAAGATTATAAGAATTTACAACTGGAAGGAAGTTAAATCCATTCCACACATTTAATAAAGTTATAATTAACTATAGGAGCAGGTAGACTATAATGCATCCATATATGTACTGTATATAAATGAAGTCATATAAAAATAAAATTAGTGGACAGGATTTAAGTATCTTTTTTTAGTAACCAAGGTCTACCCTACCCGGTTAATTTGGTACCAGAAAAATTAAATTCCAAACAAGATTTGACTTTAAAAAATTTCGCGAACACACAAAGGGTCTGTAAAAAATGTTGCAAAGTCCATAAAAAGTAACAGTTACGGACACATTCGAGTAACCAATAAAAAGATTATCATTTTTTCGCAAACTTTCATTGTAAACAATACTTATTATTGATTGTTGATCTATTGTGAATTATCAACTGAGATAATAAGGGTTATGGTCGAATGTCATGGTTCAGAGATCATTGTACGGGTTCGAACACTGCCATGGTCCAAAACTTTTTTTACAGAGTATATGTCTTGACGAACTGGTTATTGTACAAATACAGCTTGGTTGACAGGAAGTGAGTGAGTGAAAACTAACTTAAGTCACCCCTAACACTGCATGGCATGATAACTCTAACCAACTCAGTCTTTGCCTTTTGGGTTGTGAAAGAGTGGCTGGCTCAGATAGAATATCTTCTACTACATTAACACGATTTTCCTGTATTAGCGCCCAAGACCGGAATACATTTTATTACCAACTTTTAAAAGCCCTTCTTTATGAAAATGCCATACTCTGTATCCACCTTTTTTTCCATATCGTATAAAATAAGCGTTTTCCACGGTGCGAATTTGTCAGGGCTTATATCTTTTGTATCCAAGATAATTTAAGTGATTTAATGTGTGGGATCTTTAATACATCTTCTCCAATAGTGGTTATCATCACATTACGTTTTATTTTATCTGGTTTCCCTGACCACAGATAATCGAACATCGCATTTTGAATGTCGCGATATACATGTTCAGGTGGATTAGGCAAGACGTTGATACATTGAATGAGTATTGGCAGGGCAAGTGTTTTTAAAATATATTTTTTTATTTCATCGTATTTACTATAAAAATGGTGAACCACATAGTTATCGTTTTGCAAATTGTATTCTATTCCTAAAAATTTAAAAGAACCACTTTCATTCCATTTTACTGGTTTGCATGTATTTAATATGTCTTTACATCCTTTTTTATACCCGATCCAAACAATTTCAGTCTTATCAGTTTTCCTTTTATTGTAGTGCGGGTGTTAATTTACATGCGTTTGTGGTCACCCTGACTGCAAAGAGTGTGGCCCTCCTGTTTTTTGTTAGTTTTACGATTTAGTAATTTGTACCCTACACCGTATATTCAGCCTTTATCAATGGCATCGAGTAGGCAGATGGTTGTATATTAATACGGAAGATTAAAATCAAAAGTATAGCATGTATCTCGGTCATTTATAAAAAATAATTATGTACATATTGAAAGTGTATACCTTTGTTGTTATTTTATGTAAATTTGTAATGAATGTATGACCGATGTTGTAGAATTAATGTAGATTTTCATCCGTGGTTCATGGATATAAATCTTAAATGTAGGACTATGTAGGACTATGACAGGTTCTATTAAAATATTTGTCGATTTTCGAATTTCAACACTCGTTTAGTTCGTTCAGTTCATAGGTTGTTATTAATTACGATTTCTTTAGCATTTAATTCAAGGTATGGCTGTATTGCATCATCAGATTTCAACGCGGCATGGAAAAATGATTTCTGTTGTCCTGACTAGGAGTGGAGTTGAAGGCTAGCTGAGCTAGATCTATATCATCAAGAAAATAACTCATCATCTTTGTAGAAGGGAGTATAACGTTTATTTATCAATAGCCTTTTAATGCTTATATTTCATTAATAGATCAAGTGTTGACCGAATAATTTAGGCGAAGGTCATTCGGAGATCAGTTTATAATTACATCACTGTCTGAATGATGCGGGCATGACTCACATACTGTTTAGCGGAAATGCGCAGTGAAGCATTCTAACCAGGCGTCTGCTAATCTCCTTGTATATATTACGGACAGATATGCTGATGGGGTCATTGGCGTGTCGGGAGCTGTGGAGGCGTGCCAGGGGTGCATTTGTGCATAGAAGAAGAAGAAGAAAAAAACGAATTCTTTCTTTGTTAACTTTACTTTAAATTATTAATTTACATTATTATTGCAACTTAAATTAGCTTCGTGGGTAGAACAGTACTAAGCAACGTGGATTATGACTACCCGGTATGCTTTTTAGTTTTATTTATTTAAGGCACACACGGCGATTCTTGAAGTGTTAAGAACGGACGGCGTCCCGTTAGTATTTCTGCATGACTTCCGTTTGTCAATCATACTATTAATTATAAAAAAATAATAATAAAAAAAAGAAAGAAAAAAAAGCAATTTTGTTTTGCATATTACCGCAGACTTAAATTCACTGAGAAGTTATTAGGTCTGTGATATTACTAACTGTTGATTGTATTGCACCAATTTTATATTTAAACATGACATAATAATAAGAAAACATTTATGCAAGCAACTTCAAAGTCCATATGATACTGGATTAATAAACTGTGAAGCTAATTTGACTAAAAAAAAAAAAAAAAAAAAATTGCCGTGTGTCCCTTTTATCACTTATTTAGTACAGCTATCAAAATGAGAACACTATAAAGTAAATAAAACTCTGGTGTCATTATGAGGATGATGTTAATGATAACTTGCTGATGATAAGTACTATTATGAAAACAATTTATATAAATAATAAGCTTTTTGTCACCATGTTAATGAAATGTTGAATCAAGCCATTATGTTGGCCAATTGATGTTATCGTCGTCGTTGTGCCCTATACATTTAGCTTCTGCTGCTACTATTTACTCTCCAGGGCTGATCATGAAATTGTGGTTGTGTTGACAGTAATGGCAGTGTTTCTGCAATAGGTTCTCTTAACAAATTGCTGATAAGTATACCTCAACAGTTTTTTGTTGATTTCAGCTAATTTTAACTTGCTGCTGCTGACTGCCGCTGCTAATAAGACGGGTTATAAAAGGTCCAGTGTTATTTGTCTAGCAATCCACTTTACACATTTATTTGTGTACAGGGATGTTTTCATTATAGTGGCTGTTGTTTTGTATACTGGTGTGGTTGTGATGCTGCTTACTTATAACTGGTTATCTATCACTCAAACACTTTGCCTTATATTTCAGTTTGTGTCACTATCAAGTTGACAGGGCAGTCAAAAGTTCCTGTCAAAAAAGTGGGTGTACCGGGCGTGATGTTGTGGACAGGTCATAGAGGCACAGTGTTGGTATTGTATGTAAATTTCCATTTCTTACAGTTTTACAAGTTAAACATAAATCACAAAGCAACATTTCAAACATTGCGAATGTCAAATGTATCCAAAATATTTGGTGTAGAATTTGGGATTATATCCCCAGAACTGGTTGATACACTGACAATGGATTTATAAGTGGCGTTCCATTTTCCAAGACCTTGGAAGAATTTAGATGTTTTTCATATGGTTTATTTCATGGCTATTCCATTGGTTCGATGGGTATTATTTATCCAGTCATTGTTAAACAAGGCATATCAAATGGCACCGGTATCTATTTAATTTGTGTGTGTATGGGTGGGTGTAGTGCACAGGTGTATTGTCCTTCCGCCTTTTAACCGATATGACGTCATGAATGTATTATTCCGTTGGGATTATCCCTACCCTATATATAGCACTGAGTTCTGTGCATGGTCACTAAACTATAATAAGTACTTCTATGCTATGTCCTACTCGAAAAACTGTTCTATGCATGATCTAAATTTAAATTTTAATAAAACACTTATCACATCAATTATATAACACCTTTAAACCTCCTTTTAATAACTACCTCCGAATAATGGGAGACAATTTTAAACCAAGTAAGGTGTTCTTGCAGGCACAAAATATAAATATTTGTCAAAACTATCCAGATGTTCAGGTCGTGTGGTGAGGTGTATGTGCCGGTTGAGGGTGTTTTTATTCACGGGTTCTTAAAATACCCGTGATTGAATGTGCGTGGAGTGGGTTGTGAGTTGGTTACTTAATTCGACACTCCAGTTTTAGGGTTAAGCCTGGCTGGCTTAAGCCGTTTATATTGTGGCTATAGAGTTTGTGTATGTTATATATATACCTTGTCATCAGTGGGTTTGGAACCGATGTATATACCTTGTAAAATTATACCTTGTAAAATGTGGCTGTTGTTGGCGGGATAGCTGCTTTAAATGAGGTTTTAATGGCATTCAGGCAGTCAAAATCAATCGCTATTACATCTCCTTTATTTATATGAAGATAAAATAGTTGTGCATTCAGCCTTTAACACGTGGGTCAGTTTACTTGACAAGGATACATATTCCTAGTTTATAGTCAAAGGAGCATAATAGAATGTATTTGTAAATTTGGAAATGCTTTAGTCCTAGTCTTCTTGAATAAATAATTATTTACATAGTTGGACATTGAAAACTTAAGTTAATTGTAACATTGAATTTAATTAATGGGTTGTAGAGGTGTCTGCCTCCGGTTGGATGTCATTGTGGAACAGAATGAACAGTGAAACAGATTTTTCATTGAAACACATTTTTTCGTTTCTACCGATTATAAATTTACTTCTATGCATGGTGATGTGTATCTTAAATTCATTTTAATGACTGGTATGTGTATAAAAAAAGGGGGAAAGAAATCACTTCTTTGGGTGAGGTTATGTTTGGCTGGACTAGCCTTTAGATGGTTAAGAAACAGTGGAGCCTGCCCAGACATCAATTGAACTTGTGGCCGTTAACTAGTCATGTACCTATTAAAATAATTGACTGCAACTGATCATCAGTTACTTAGGCATCCGAGTATGATGATCGTTTATGAGTCTTAATGTTAAAATAGAAATCAAACAGGATTATCCAGGAGACAACAGTTAGGAAATACACTTCAAATGCATGAGAGAATATTACACACAAACACAAATATCGCTTAGAAATGTTATATATGCTGTTGGAAATGACATAACATTGTCTTAAGAAAGAATACATACTTAGAAATTGTTCTGAGTTTAAGGTCGTTATGTATGCCTCATATTTTCTAACCGATTGTAACCTATTGATTATGACTAGAAGTTTAAGTCTGAAAACATGAAAGTCCATATTCTTGATGCTAATTTAAGAAGCGTAGGAACTACTAACAGGTAATATAATATGAAAGGTAACTCTTGAATCGTCCTCCAAATCTTATCTTGACATTCTATATGTCTATTAATATTTTATTTTATTTATTATGATGCAATATCTGGTGCATCAAAACATCACTTCATAAGAGTGTGAAATCCAAACAAGACGATATCAGATAATATGCATTAATAGTTACTTTTATTTACTTGATTCAGTTTAGTCCATTTACTGAGACTTGTGCCCTGTTTTACTTTCTCTGCAGGTAATATCAACTTTGGTTGGGCTGCATATTTCATGTTTCAAATCCCATTGAACTTCCTTCCGGTGGGCTATCAAGCATCCAGGTTAAGCAGAACTGATAAGGATATTTCCTTTCTTATTCGGGTTCAGATTTTGATTGGGTACATTTGTCACACGCATGCAACACTTTGTTTCTGCATAGAGTGACACAAGGATTGCAATATTGTTGTTTAGAAGAATGTCGCCTTTAGTTTTGGAAACTGGTCCATGGCAGTATTTAAATAATTACAAAATCGGTTGTGCAGTCATGTTTTTGGCATATATACATGTAACCCCTATATTTTCGGTTATCTGCTTATCCTTCGTAAAAATAAAATGCGAATCGTAATCCCAGCTGGGGTTCTATGTAACAAAAACAACATATAGCTGACCAATTTTATCCCAGCTGTGGTACTATTTGAATGATAATGGCAATATTGTGTTTAACCATTTTGGGTTAAAAGCCATTTTATGTTTTTGTAGTAAAACCCGCATTTGGGTTCCTGATAATGTAATAGCTGATTTGATGATTTGGCATTTGATGAATGTATTAAATTCCGTATTTCGGTTACATATAATGTAATAGTTGACCATATTTAGGTCATTTGATGATTTGTGTTGACCATATTTGGGTCATTTGTTGAATGTTTTGTTGTTGGCGAGACAAATCTCTTCGATTGTGAAGTGCGTCAACCATACCTCCATTTGAGGATTTATTACTATTCACTGCGGTGCTCTGCTTCCCCCATTTAATGGCGGTGCCTCTAGCGGTGTCCATGTCCCCACTAGTGGCATGTGGCAGTATGTCGCGGACACAGCAGTGTGTAGTAATTATTTTACGAGAACATTTGAAGGAAAGTAACTAAATTTTAAATATCTGGCTTGGTGAACATCTGAACCCAGGGTTCACTGAGTACAGTTTTTACCACTTCAAAACTTGGTCTGAGCTATGACCATTTTTCAAAATTGTTATAAGTATCGTGACTGCACATTTGATATGAACATTATGTTTCTTGTTATATTATGCTGAAGCCATGGCCAGTTTATTCCAATACATCTAAACTATTTTTATTATTGGTTTTCTTTCATAGCCCATCTGCAATAATGGGATGTGTCGTTTATCGACATAAATCCTTTTATTGTAGTGCGGGTGTTAATTTACATGAGTTTGTGGTCACCCTGACTGCACAGAGTGTGGCCCTCCTGTTTTTTGTTAGTTTTACGATTTAGTTATTTGTACCCTACACCGTATATTCAGCCTTTATCAATGGCGTCGAGTAGGCAGATGGTTGTATATTAATACGGGAGATTAAAATCAAAAGTATAGCATGCATCTCGGTCATTTATAAAAAATAGCAACCCACCAATACCCCCATTTTAATGACTATATATTTTGCTCAATCCGCTTTGCTTGGGTTGTTTATATATATTTCAGGTGCGTTACACTAGAAATGGTGGTGTTGGGCTTATGCGGACGGGTTGATGTCTTTAAGAATCGCGTTCCTACCGTCGTGGCTTCAGCCTGTCTATACAGCAGTTTTGGCAGTATGTCGCGGTCACAGCAGTGTGTAGTAATTATTTTACGAGAACATTTGAAGGAAAGTAACTAAATTTTAAATATCTGGCTTGGTGAACATCTGAACCCAGGGTTCACTGAGTACAGTTTTTACCACTTCAAAACTTGGTCTGAGCTATGACCTTTTTCAAAATTGTTATAAGTATCGTGACTGCACATTTGATATGCACATTATGTTTCTTGTTATATTATGCTGAAGCCATGGCCAGTTTATTCCAATACATTTAAACTATTTTTATTATTGGTTTTCTTTCATAGCCCATCTGCAATAATGGGATTTGTCGTTTATCGACATAAATCCTTTTATTGTAGTGCGGGTGTTAATTTACATGAGTTTGTGGTCACCCTGACTGCACAGAGTGTGGCCCTCCTGTTTTTTGTTAGTTTTACGATTTAGTAATTTGTACCCTACACCGTATATTTAGCCTTTATCAATGGCGTCGAGTAGGCAGATGGTTGTATATTAATACGGGAGATTAAAATCAAAAGTATAGCATGTATCTCGGTCATTTATAAAAAATAGCCACCCACCAATACCCCCATTTTAATGACTATATATTTTGCTCAATCTGCTTTGCTTGGGTTGTTTATATATATTTCAGGTATGTTACACTAGAATTGGTGGTGTTGGGCTTATGCGGACGGGTTGATGTCTTTAAGAATCGCGTTCCTACCGTCGTGGCTTCAGCCTGTCTATACAGCAGTTTTGGCAGTATGTCGCGGTCCCAGCAGTGTGTAGTAATTATTTTACGAGAACATTTGAAGGAAAGTAACTACATTTTAAATATCTGGCTTGGTGAACATCTGAACCCAGGATTCACTGAGTACAATTTTTACCACTTCAAAACTTGGTCTGAGCTATGACCATTTTTCAAAATTGTTATAAGTATCGTGACTGCACATTTGATATGCACATTATGTTTCTTGTTATATTATGCTGACGCCATGGCCAGTTTATTCCAATACATTTAAACTATTTTTATTATTTGTTTTCTTTCATAGCCCATCTGCAATAACGAGAATTTGTCAACAGTTTCTAGAGTAGCATTCAGTAACTTTACATCGTCGTCAAGGAAAAGGGACGAGTCATCTGCATAATGATTTATAAGGTATTCTGAACCATCTATTTTAATAGCATTAATATCAGGATTATTTTTTAAAGTCGCACTTAAAATTTCGACACATATTATAAATATATATGGCGATAAAGGGTCTCCCTGACGTACACCACGCTGTATAGAAAATTAATCGGTACAGTGACCATTATTTAATACACAACTCTCAATGTTACTGTACAACGCTTTAAACCACTGAAGTATGGAATCCCTAAAATTGAAGAGGCGTAATGTTTTTTTCTATAAAATCCCATTCAAGAGAATCGAAAGCCTTTTCAAAGTCTAATAAAACTAGAATACCCGATATATAGGACTTGAACTGGGAACCAGGGGGTCAAAATGGTAGTTGCCAAAAGTAGTCCCATATACAGTTGACAGTAGTGTTATTTTAGATGCTGTGTGAATGGATGCACGTCCACAGGTAGTGTAGATTAATAGTTGTGTGTAGAGAGTAGATTCGAAGATATTTTGCTGCAAGAATCAGGTTAATCAGAGCTGAGGCAAGTGAATGACACTACTTTTTGTGAGGTAAGATTTGTTTGTGTTCTTCGTCAGATTTGACCTGAATTCGTCATAATCGATACCTACTTTCACTTTGAGCAAAATTCTGAAGTTGAAAGCCGAAATGGAGCTTGATTTTTTGCTATGTCTGTGTTGTGCTGACTTTGAAATGGTTTACTGACAGTTTCAAGTATGAAGGAGTATGATGGCATGCGTGACACCATTTTAGGCTATAATGTAAGTCTATGGGAAATTAATGGTGGTCCAGTTCCTGTATGGTACCGGGCAGTCGCAGACTTCGTAACATACTAGGGATGTTTCTGTTGCAGGTATGTAGACTATTTGTGTTTTTGTAGCAGACATTATACATGGTTGTGTCTTTATAGTGGTTTTGAGTTTATTAGTTAGTGCAGATATCATTTTGGGGGTCAATTTATGATAGCAGCTCTATGACAACTACTGGAAAACATCACTGTTGGAAAGTGGAATTTGATTTAAAGATTATCATCCGCACCAGCAACATGCAGGCTGCCTACAGACTTTATTTAGAGGAAAATCTAGGGAAAAGAAGTGAACTTGCTGCTAATCAGCAGTGTGTCCTCTGGACAGGTGGCCAGAACCGCTATGGGTATGGACAGTGCCGTTGGCTTACAGCAGACTGGAGGCGTCAGAACCCTTGTTTGGTGCATAGAGTAGCCATGTGCTTGAAGATGGACACTGTTGACCTTGGACCTAGGGGTGTATGTGTCAGTCATTTGTGCCACAACAAAGTGTGCATAAATGCTGACCATCTCTCCCTAGAACCAAAGGCGGTCAATAATCAGAGAGAAGCATGCGTCTCGGCTGATGTGTGTCGCGGGCACAGTCCGTTTGAGAAATACCTGCTCAACTTGAAGATTTAGCAGGTTTGTTGTTGTTGTTTTCTCACAGCTTAATTTTATTTTATTTTTAACTGGAATGGAAAAGACAACAAAAAATCCAAGGTAAGATTCTATACTGTTTTTATTTAAATAATAGCAAGGCAAGGCAAGGCAGGGCAGGCAAGGCAGGCAGGCAGGCAGGCAGGCAGGCAGGCAATTAATTAATTAATTCAGATTAGTAAGTAAGAAAGTAAGTAAGTAAGTAAGTAAGTAAATACCGTCAGTGAGTTTACCAAATATACAGTTACAAAGTAAGTAATAATAATAATTAGCAAACAATATATGCAGTAACAGAACATAGAACAGAACATAGTACAGAACAGAACAGAACAGAACAGAACAGAACCTAAACTTTTAACTTCTTTTCTTGTATTTATGCAGCAAATAATTGTGTCTAATAGTCTATTTGTAGAATTCACACACCATGTCATTGTTTCTGCTTGTTTCACACCTTTAAATAAGTCACAATGTTCATGAAGGTTTCTGGTAGCTGTGGTCATAGTCAGATTGTCTGTTGTTTTTCTGCTTAGTGTACCAGCGGTGCCTAGATTCCATTTTGCCACGTCGTTCCAGCCTGCGTTTGCGATATGCCTCACTTTTAGCGTTTACTCTGTGGCGTCTCATGTCAGCTCCAATTTTGTTGATAGCCTGTTCTGGTCTTTTTGACAGAACGATGCCCATGTGATGCAATTTCATAAGTAAGGCACCAGACTGTCCGTTGTTGTGTGAAGTCACAGTTAGTTGTGTGAAGTCACAGTTAGCACATCTAAATGTATATTTCCAGGCTAGACCCCATTTCACATTGCTGTGAATTACAAAATATGGCGTTGAACAATCAGAATTTTGTTGATGCTTCTGGGTGCAGTCATTTACAGCTTCCATCATTTTATTGTTATCGATGATGCGATTTCCTTCAAAATCATTTTCAGCTGAATTGGTGGTGTTCTTTTCCTTTTCAGGTTTTGGCCGTAAAACAAGGACATCGTCTTTGTGTTGACTTGTTGATGCTGACGCGCAAAGTACAGCAGACGGGTCTGCCCGCCGTATCGATCTGGGTAAAGATGTTGTCATAGCAGATGAAGCCGAGCGTTAACCTTTATTATAAGGTATGTTGTTGTTTTTGAACAGAAAAGCTTTCCTCTTTCTTTGGCCTTTCATGATGGGAAGATGCAATGAAGCTAAATCTCTGAATTAGCATCACATTATATAGCAGACATTTCTCACAAACATCTGTGAGGGAGCTAAGACTCCAGGCTGCATTTGCTGACCATACTCGGTCTTAATTAAGGCAGTGGGAGGTCAAAGACTCCATGTTGTGCATATTAGCTACCAATTGTCTACCATACTTGCAGCCTTAATCAGTGATGTAGATGAGATTGTCTTTACAGTTTAATGGAATAAATAATAAAAAGTGGAAAAGAATTATATAATTAGTATTGTTATTGTATAAATACAAGTTATGTAGAAAAGTTAAAGGGATATCGCAAGTTTAAAAAAAAGTAAAACAATTGCCATGTGTCCCTTTAAAAAAAAGAAGTCATAGTTCAAAAACAAAGTTTGATAGATTTTCAGATTAAGAATAATCTTATATACATGCCTGCAAAGTTTCATTTGTCTATGACAATTTTGGAAAAAGTTATTAAAGTTAAAGGGATATCACAAGTTTGAAAAAAAGAAAGTAAAACAATTGCAAAGTGTCTCTTTAAAAAAAGAAAAAGAAGTCATAGTTAAAAAAAAACGTTTGATAGATTTTCATATTAAGAATAATCTTATATAAATGCCTGCAAAGTTTCATTTGTGTATGACAATATTGAAAAAAGTTATTAAAGTTAAAGGGATATCGCTATTTTAAAGTAAAAAATAAAAAGTGAAACAATTGCCGTGTGTCCCTTTAAAAAAAAAAGAAGTCATAGTTCAATTATATTTTTTTATAGTTTTTCAGATTAAGAATAATCATATTTAAATGCCTGCAAAGTTTCATTTGTCTATGACAATTCTGAAAAAAGTTATTATTTTTTTAGATTTTCCAGTGTTTGTAAATTGCTCTGATTTGGGGCCATTTTCTTAAATACAGGTAAAACGGCCGTCAATATAAAAAAAAAGATCTTGCATTATTTCAGTGGGTTTTGCTATTGATGTATAGGATATAGTTTGCAAATTAAGACCCGATAGCTTTTGACAGTTTTTCTTTTTTTAACTTTCGTATGGAAACTAGGTAACTTCAGAAATATCCGTAAAACGGTTCTATTTGTGGTATCGGGTTGAATATGAACATATTTTTTTTTCATTTTAGAATTGGAATGAATATATTAATATTGCAAAGGAACTGCACATGGTTCTTTATAATTAAGGTTCATTCTGGTAACTAGCTTATTTTTTTTAATATTGTTATTTCAGTGAATGCGGACCAATGACGATTCAAGCTTTTTTAAGCTTTTCTCATGAATTTGGCACACTCATCAAACATGGACTTCATGCGAGCAGTGTTTAAGTTAGAGCCTTCAAACTTACAGATACTATAGATCTAAGGTAGGCGTTAACTTGTATGTTATCTTAACGGTTAAATCTGCAGGAATGGTTCCATATAGGACATGAACTGGGAACCAGGGGGTCAAAATGGTAGTTGCCGAAAGTAGTCCCATATACAGTTGACAGTAGTTTATTTGAGATGCTGTGTGAATGGATGCACGTCCACAGGTAGTGTAGATTAATATTTGTAAAGGAGTATGATGGCATGCGTGACACCATTTTAGGCTATAATGTAAGTCTATGGGAAATTAATGGTGGTCCAGTTCCATATCTAATTCTTCACATTTCTCAATAATGTCATAAATCTAGTTGACTTTCCGATATCTACCTTTCAAAAATCTAGATTGACTTTCTGAAATAAATTTTAGAAGGACTGTCTTCAGGTGGCATGCAATAGCTGCTGAAGCAATTTTAGTATCTACATTTAGTAACGAGATAGGTCTCCATTTTTTTAGATAAAATTTAGATGTTCCTCTTTTGGTAAGCACGTTATGAATTTAGCGATTTAATGAGATATTTTTCAATATCTTTCCATACAAATTTATAAAATTCCACTGAAAAACCATCAGACCCTGGCGATTTATTATTTTTCATATTTTTAAGACATTTTAAGCATGCATGCGTATATAGTTCCCCTTCAAGGAGTTCGCGATTTTCATCAGTAAGTTTATTTAGAAATGGGTTATTTTCAACAAAAACTCATTTTCAAATTGTGGCTCTCCATGTATTTTTGATGAGTACAGATGATCGTAAAACCTTTTTCTGTTCTGTCGAAATCTCTTTTATATTACTTGTTTCTATTCCGTCTTGTTTAATTAGTTTTGGTATAATTTTTTCTGTGTACTGCCTTTGCTCTAACTTACAAACATATTTGGTAGTTTTTTCACCTTCTAAATTCCATTTTGCTTTTGTTCTTAAAATAATACCTTTAATTCGTTCATCTCTTATAGTTTTAAGTCGTACTGTAAATATTTCGTTTTTGACTGAAAAGTCTCGAATATCTAATATTAAATATAATGACCTTAATTTGTTTTCAATTTCCTGTAGTTCATTATCTATTTTCTTATTTACATATGAAGCATACGAAATGTGGTTTACCCGCTAATCATTAATTTTAAGGTTTTCTAAAATAGTTGGTCATTTATACTTTAGGACCTGTTAATATTATCATAATCATTTTGGCAAAGTATATTGGCTTTCCGTTTCGGCAATGGTTGTTTTAATAATATTAACGTAATCGTGATCGGTCAATAAACTATTATTGAATTTCCATATTCCTCTACCTCTAGGTTGGTCGATAAAAGAGAATTCAACTCCTATATCTGTTTTACTGATAAAAAGTTAAAGATCCGACGAAATAACGAGATAATCTGAGCGTGCCATTTTATTCTGAGGACCTCGCCATGTATATCTATATATATTTTCATTTTCAATTCTCCATTAGAGAGAGAGAGAGAAGAGAGAGAGAGAGAGAGAGAGAGAGAGTATGGAGGGAGGGCGCTTAGTCGTGTACTGAGTGAATGGTCAATGTCTTTAGTTGAACAATATCCGTACTATCTTACCATAAAGAATTGATGTACTTCCAGAATCTCTTCTGCGTGGATGTGGGTACAACATCAAAACAAAATGCTAAGATGAGTCTCAGGTTAGCATGATTCTTCTAATAAGAGGTATTGTTAGTCTGGTTAAAGTGGTTTCGTTATGTGTTATAACATAAATGTTTGTTTTAAAGTCAACCCATGGCTATTCATGGCTTTGGCACATATTGCACATTTCAGTCGTTTGTTTAACTGCCCTATGGCACCTCCAATATATTCAGTACATTTAAAAACGCGTTTTTTTGTTGATTATATTTAGTCCGCTGTTTGTTTGTTCAAATCAAGATTGTATTTTATGTTAGTACACAAGTCTTAGGTCTTGAGCCAGGACCCATACTTTTCTATATTGCTACCAACTCAGGTGGCAAATTCTACCATCATTTTTTTGAAAAGAACAATGTCTGTAGATGGCATTTTTCCATGATAGCAATCTGGAACGGGAAGCTTATACAGTTTAATTCGAACAATAATAGGTGTATCATTGTAACCCTTGCATCAAATTTTGGATGTTCATTTTGCACGTTAATATATTTTGATAATTGTTAATATGCTTTTAAAATATGCAATTAAGTTTATAGGTAATTATAATTTAATACAGAATAAATAAGCATTGTTTTGGTGCTGCATTCTGCTTTAAATCATTATTTTCCTTAAAATTGGAAGTCAAATTACCCCACCCACTGGCACATTTTTTATGCATTTAGTTTAGTCAATATTTTTTCATTATAGGTATAACATTTGATGAATCAGTAATTCACAACTTCTTTACAATTATTTAAACATTATATTATAATTTAGGGATTGTAGTGGTAGATTATTAATGCAAGTATGTACTATGCAACGTTCATGCCTTTGCTTGCATATATAAGTTCAGAAAGCCTGAAAAGAGTTACACGCATCGAACAGGAAGCGTAAATCTTCCTAATTATAATTGAAATATCAATATTATTTTAATTTTCTGATATTTACATAAATTATATTGCACAAAAGACACAAACAGTCCAAAGGACTCTAAATAAGGGAAATGTGAGTTTTCCCGCTTTTTATAACATTAAGTCCATTTTTAGGTGAATATTTATTGCACATAAAGACACGAACCAATAGATAACACCTGCAAACACAAAATCCAATTAAAATTGGTTTTTAATTGCAATATGGGTTATTGATTCTACTGTGGAACTTGTTTGTTATGTGTGTGAGTGGTCAGTTTGTTTCTATTTTTACATTTTTCCTTCCCGCCTTTCTGTTCTAACACATGAACTTATGCACTCTTCTAGAAGATGTCAAGGGAGTACCATCTTTACTCTACGATAATGAGTCGTTAGTGATATTTAGTTTGCAAATACAGACTAAGACAGTTGATAAATATGTATCAACATTGCTTTAAAAGTGCCATTGCCTGGTATGATATTTGTTTAATATTTATATTGTATTGTGAAATGTGAATTTGATGACGTGCACCTTTTCGTCATTTTCGTGAATTGAGCGTATATTTTCCGAGAACATTTGAATTATTTGGTGTTGTAGACAGTGTTTGTTTCGTGAGAAGACACCGACAGATAACGAAATTGTTTTGTTTTTATAGGACATAAAGTGTTTACTTTCAGTTGGACATCAGTTTAGTTTGAAATAAGTTGTTTAGTGTTTATACATAGGTTGTAGTTTAGCTCCAACTGATTCGTAAACCATTTCAGTTTGAATAGTTGATGACATAATTTTCTTTCACTCTTTCTAACTAGCATTATATTAACCTAACATCTGCATATATCACAGGCGAGAGTGTTACAGTTGAGAGAGTAGTATATGTTTAGATTTAAGATTTTGTCTTGCAAGGGGTTTGTGGCCACATATTAACATAATTGCAGCATTTATTGTCCTCTAGTGTTTTATTTGTTTACGTTTTCAGAGCAGAATTAATTAATATTGATTTGTTTTCAGGATGCAGCGATATTTATGTCTTTGATTGATTTAGTGTTGTATTGTATAGGTTGCCTAACTAAAGTTTGGTTCGTTACAGAAATAGCATACATTTCAGAGAAAACGTGACGCAGCGTGTGTATCTTATTTTAGTTACGGATTTATAAATTAACTATGGTACAATATTATTATTATGTAAGTGTGTATTTGAGCTTTGTTATTTACAAGGAGGAGATAATCGCGTTTTCTTCAGTAAATTAATTTACTTGACAGTCATATATTAGTGTTACTGGCCTACTTAGTATTGTTATTGGTACATATACCATTTTACACCATGGCATGCGGTAAAGGGGAAGATAAGTCAAACCTCTGGTGGGTAGTTTTTTTTCGCCCTCAGGTATAGGTCGTGGAATTCCCTCGGGTGTAGGTAGTGGAACACCCTCAGCTGCAAGTAGTGGATCATTAAATAAATCGTTGTCGTCTGCACCTGGTAGTGCCAGTATGCAGGATCATACGATGGGCTGCAATATGAAGGTTGCTTCGTATTACCCAAAGTGCCTGTATTTTCAGTGGATGAACCAAATTGTGAATGTGTGTACACCGAGTGGCACTTTGAAGTGAGATACCTTATCAATGACCCAAACATACTGGATCCATTGATTTTGAAGTCTATCCGTAGCAAGAGAATACGCCATTAAGGGCACAATAAGACCATATAAACGTTACCATCCCATTCAGGATTAAGGAAGACGTCAACAGAGACAGATCGAAGCAAAACCATTCGATGTAAAATGTTATACAAATTGATGCTGAAATATGTGTCAATACTAAGTCACCCTTTAATGCAACACAAATGACCTGGACGCGTTTTTATCTGTTTTGACATATTGGGAACAATAACAAAAGTTATCCCATGAACATTTGTTTAAATAGCTCACCTACTCCGAACATGTGATCATTTTCAGTCTGTTGTATATTAACTTTGTAATATCTTAAAACAGGATACATGTAAAATCAAATAATCACAATAAACTGTTGTCAGTATAATGTATAATGTGTATGCTGTTTTATGCAATTTCCATTTACATATATACTAAGTATGAATACGTTCACATTGGTGATTTTGCTTTTATCAAACATTTGTTTTGGCTATTAACACATGTCACTGTTTTTACTTAAACGTATGTGACATATTTATATACTGTTAAGATGGATGTAAGCTCTCTCTACCAATTGATTTACCTTCCAAAATAATAACTTTGGAGAGTCTTAGATTGTTGTAGCCTCGGCAGATAATAAGAACGGTGGTAACCTTCAAAGACTATTTATAAGTTCGCATAGAGGGTTTCTCGCCGCCTTAACGGTTATCATCCGATATTCTCTGATGATTGTTTTAATATAACATTCAAGTTATAAATTGTAAACCAGTTTTCTATTTTTAGTAACAATGACCTTGACCCCAGTGACACCAACTGTAATCCCAAGCTTCCTTTTCATATAAGCTATCTACAAACCAAGTTTCTCATTCCGAAGTAAATTTATTGAGTGGAAACCGTTTTTTCTATTTTTGTAACTGAAACACCTTGCAGTGACCCCAAAATGCAATCCCAAGCTTTTCATATAAGGTAACACACTAAGTTTTGTGCCCATATCTCATTCCTAACAAATGTTATTGTGCGGTCTATTCAAAATGTAAAAGTACAAAAGTTACTAGGCATATATTTTGATGAATCATCATCGTGGAAAATTCATATATCTAAAATATGCAATAAACTTAAACAAAAATTAATCTATTGAAAAGGATTTCTTATTACCTAACCTATGAAATGAAGAAACTTTTCTATAACTTTTATATTATGTCTACTTTTGATTATGGTTGTATAACATGGGGCCAAACAAATAAATTCTCTATTAATAGAATACTTAAAATCCAGAAGAGTGCCGTTCGAATCATTCTCGCGAAACCTATAAAAACACCGTCTAAGCTTATGTTTAAGGAACTCCAGTGGCTTACCTTTCAACGCAGATGTGATTATCACACAGAAGTTATGATTTATAAATCACTTTACAATTTAACTCCGGATTACATAACCAATTTTATAACCTTCACTTCAAATTCAAATTATAATTAAGATCTGCTGCTAAGTAGGATATAGCTCATTTAAAACCTAGAATAAATATTCTTAAACGTACTTTTGGATATTCTGGAATGGTAGTTTTGAATATGATTCCCGTTGACATAAGAGCTTCACATTCTTTAATTAAAATTAAGATTAAATACAGATCCTTTCTTTTAATGAAAGAATGAAACTCCATTGTATTTTGTAACCATACATTACAAGAATAATAAATGTATCTGTCTGGATGAAGTTATATAATGATGAATGTAATGTTTTATCTTTCACTTTATGCATTTCTTGTAACATTGTGCAGTTTTATAGATGACCATATTGTAAACAAGACTTGTATTTTTTGTAAATGCTATGTCTAAAGATGTTACCTTCTTGAAATAAAGTTATTATTATTATTATTATTATTACACCGATTTTCTATTTTCAGTAACAGTGACCTTGACCTTGACTACAGTGATCCCAAATGCAATCCCAAGCTTTTTTTTTTATATAAACTACCCACACAGCAGGTACCATTTAAAAGTAAAGTTATTGAGCAGAATCCGATTTTATATGTTTAATAACAGTGATCTTGTCCTTGCCCCAGTGACCCCAAATGCAGTCCCAAGCTTTCTTTTTATACAAGCGACATACACAGCAAGTTTTGGGCCAACATCTCATTCCTAAGTCATGTTGTTGAGCAGAAGTTTATTTTCTATTTTTAGTAACTGTGAGCTTGACCTCAATCCCAGTAGCCTCAAATGCAAACCCAAGCTTTCATTCCATATAAGCTACCTATGCAGCAAGTTTCAGGCAAATGTCTCAATCCTAAGTAAAGTCATGTAGTGGAAACTGAAACATCTATGTAAAAAACGGGGAGAATCCAGGTACAATACATGACAGAGGTATGGTTCTTGTCATATAACAGTGTGTAATGATAATAAACAAGTGTGCCAAGTTTTAAAGCTTTCCGACAATATTATTTTGAGAAATAAGGAAAAACAAAAACATTAACCACAATCTTCAAGCAAAAGGTCAAAATGCGTAGACGGACAGACAGACAGACAGCCGTCGGACGGACGGACAAACATACAGACAAACTATAAGCCTGAATTTGCTACGCACTCCGGCTAATAAGTTGAGCTTCGACTTTCTAGTGTATCCCGTGTATCGACGTACTGCGTTGCTTGTTTCCATGGACTTTCCGAATTGTAATGCTCTACTTTCACTTTTAGTCACACCGTTGTCTTATTATATTTTTCTTTTTGCTAAACTATTTGTATTACACGATATTAAGGCTACTGTAAGTTACTTAATAGTTTTACTGTGTACGTGTTATTTTATATTTTGCTTTCAATATTAACTGCTTCAGCTGATTGACGTGATTTGATTATAATTGCCACGTCACCAAGTTTAGCTCAAGGTGAGCTACTGATCGTCGTCGTTAATGATGCTTTAAACGAATTACCTTAAGAAACCTCTTAGTCAGTTTTTGACCAAACTTCACTTTCTATTTAAATGTATCATTTATTCAGTTTTTAGGATAGCACTTCCAACCTCACTTCAGTAAAAGTATAACACGATCAATCTATTGCAATGTAATTGTAAAACAAAATCTAGCATCATACGTTTACACAGCCTTTATATATATATATAGCTTTCTGCTGTTTATATAAGCTACCTACCCAACTACTGTGGGGTCACTGGGACTAAGATCAAGGTCATTGTTACTAAAATTAGAACTATGGTTCCTGCTCTATGACTTTAGTTAGGAATAACGTATTGGCCTGAAATTTGGTCCGTAGGTAGCTTATATGGAACGCAAGTTTGGGATTGCATTTGGGACCACTGGGGTCAAGGTCACTGTTACTAAAATAGAAAAATGGTGTCCGCTGAATAACTTAAGTTAGGAATGAGATATTGGAATGAAACGTTATGGGTAGGTAGCTTATATGAATTAGAAAAACAGTTTCCGCTGAATAACTTTAATTAGGAATGAGATGTTGGAATGAAACTTTATGGGTAGGTAGCTTATATAAAAGAAAGCTTGTGATTGAATTCGGGGTCACTGGGGTCAAGGCAAAGGTCACTGTTACTAAACATATAAAAACGGTTTCCGCTCAATAACATTAGTTAGGAATGAGGTATTGGCCTGAAACTCGGCGTGCAGGTAGCTTATATGAAAAGCAAGTTTGGGGTTGCATTTGAGGTCACTGCGTTTAATGTCAAGGCTACTAAAATTGAAAAAACAAACAGTTTCCACTCAGTAACGTTAGTTAGGAATAATATATTGGAATTAAACATTATATGTTAGCTTTTATGGAAAGGAAGCTTGTGATTGCACTTGGGGTTACTAGGTTAAGGTCAGGGTCACTGTAATTAAAATCGAACAACTGTTTCTGCTCATTAACTTTACTTAGGAATGAGATATTGACCTGAAACTTGGTGTGTTAGTGGCTTATATGGAAAAGAAAATGTGATTCCATTTATGGTCAAGGTCAAGTTGACTGTTACTGAAAGAAATACCCGGTAGGGAACGTCATCTTGTTTGACATAAACTTATGTAAAAACTGGATTGTGGTGATCCTGGAGCCAATAAATTATTGGGCGTGTATTAGAAATAACTTGTAAATAGGGTTACCCGGTAATGAAATGGCTGATGGTCTGGTTATGTTGACGACTTGATGGTCACTAATCTCAAAGTCTCTTTTCAAAGGTTCTGAACATTCAGCTGAAGTCTGGGATCGACTTAGGTAAAGGAGGATTATTCACTTCGCGTGGTTCTGCGTTCGAACTTGTAAGGGTTTAGACAGTGGTAACACATACCAGTCGTGTTTGTCCAATGAACCTGAGAATCCGAGTCTGAGTTCGTAGATGACACGGACTAAGCCAGCGCCACGGTGTGCAAGTAAAACCTCAGCTATATTCTTCTATTAAATAACGGTGAATGAATTATGCACAGTGTTTCAAATCAAATGGAATTGAATTTTATTGACAAATGTATCTCTAAGATGAACATGCCGGACAGTTACAGCAATTACCATGCATTAACATACTCATTCCTCATTCACCATGTACTAAGGCATTAAAAATGATGTTAATGAATGTTTAGAGGGCAGTTACAACGTCATAAATGTCTTTGTTTCCTGGGAGAGAGGTGTTATATTTTTGCTGATTTTTGTTGGGAGAGTTGGGGTGTAGATTAACGTATTCGGTATTTGTTGTCAAGAAAGGTCCGAGGTATAGACTGAATTCAATTGAGTCTAATATGAGGTCATAGAGAACATGCGTTCCCGCATTCTCTTTATACTTCGAATGAACTAAACCTTTCCCGAAAATACATAATTGATCCAAGTGGCGTTATTCAAACGGTTGAGTCGTTGTTTAGTTTAAACATATTTTATTGCAACATTTACATTAGTTTGCAAAAGGGTTGGGCCACAAGTTCTACAACATTAGTTACGGCCCTTCCCTATACAGTTTGTTTACAAAAAGCCGTTAAAAATCCTGGTAAAATTATTGGAAGGGACAAGGAGAGAAGTTGTCGGATGAAGATTAAAAGGTGTAAGACATACATAAGTTGCATAATTACAAAATCTAACAAACTGAAAATAAGGTTCGGCCTAACAGGCGGTCATGCTAAATATATACCCTTGTTTGGTGTTTTAAATGTCCTATTAGTTTATTCACACTGGGGTGGGTGGGGGATGCAAATGTCTTAGTGGGGCGGGGTTTGGGAGGCTCTGTCTTAAAAGGAAGCAAATCAGAAATTATAGTTTTCCTTTTTTTTTTAATTAAGATCCAAGTTTAATTCGGATATCATTTTACCGATGACATTATGAAAATAAGAGGACTAACAATTTCCCACAAAACAGACAGCCAGTTTACCCCTTATGATTTGTAATTGCATTGGGGTGTTCCAAACAAACTAGAAGCGAAAATGGTTTATATTGAAGCTTGTCGTGCCCTTAATTGTTCATTCTCTTGTTGCTCTGGCTTCTGCCAAGTCACTGAGTACCTTCATTGTGGCTTTCTGGGCTATTGTTTTTTTGTATTATATTTACACGAGCATATTTGTGTTTTACTTATATTGCCTATTGATACTGCCTTGTTGGTTAGAGATTAGATCATGGCAGGAATCTCTTTATTTACACTGTCCTGTTTTAATGGGATGACAGTAGGGTAAGTGTGAGGTTTGGTGCTCCCTAGAACCGGTTTAAACCCCCAGTGGCCTACTTTGCCACTGACTGTTCCAAGGCGGAATCCCTATTGTCAACCCTTTTGTGTTTGTGATGGCGTTTTCATTTATTGTTACTTTTGCGTTCTTGTTTGTCTGTTTGCGTGTTTGTTTCTGTGTTTTGTGGTTTACTGTCCTCCTTGAATGCTGCATTCCCTGTCCGATCTTTTTATATTTCCATAATAACTTTATCTAAATAACATCAAAGCATATGCGTAGGAATAGCCGAGGGGGCAGGGTATTATTCTGATAGGAGACAGAGTATTTGTTTTCCCCACTCCCATCCCTCACCGCCACTCCCAAATAGTTTTAAACATGGAATTGTGTCCTAAAATCTTAATGCCACAGGGCATAAACATATGAGCCAATTGACATAGAAATGTAGCTAAAATTATAAATGTCTAACAATAAAAAAAAACGAAAAGAAAAAAAGAATTAAATATTGGAAAGGAATCAGTTGTTACAAATGTTTAGCTGGCTTTCCAATATCGATCCTTCGGTCCTACGCCACCTCAAACGAAATACTCCATCATTTCAGAAACAAAAGTATTATATTTGTTTGGCCTTTATCAAATCTGAATAAATGTAAAATTTCGTCACTCCGTTTGCTCATTCATTCAGGAAGTTTGATTAGCAAAGTTGCCACAATGTTGCTCTTCATTGTGCTCATGTGTGTTATTTTAATGGCGAAAGTAGTATCTGGCGAATGCAGTCCTGTTAGGGGCCCGGAATGCGTTAACATTTCTCCAAGGTATGGGAGTGTAAAACAATGGGCCACGTGCCTGACAGATAAATACATACGGCTGAAATCGAAGGGAAAGCATGTATGTAAAGACCAATTTGCCACCTACTGCTACTATCGGTGCATGCTTGAAGTACACAACCAGGAGATCGGTAAGACCATATATATATAATCAAATATCTTGGCGTACATTAATTATTTTGACGGGCATTTAAATAAAAGCTATAATTTTATTTCAGTACACAGTATTTAGGTCTGATATTAATATTCGCTAGTTTTGTGTGAATCTGAGTGTCAGATAAACGTTCATAAGCGAAACCAAGCGTACGTCATATAACGCGGACACGGGCAGTATATACCAACAATGTATTCGGTTAGAAATTGTCCTGGCACGTATTCGGTTAGGATTTGTGCTGGGATGCGGAAGCGGTGACGCAGGATCTTGAGACGAAAATACGCGTCATCTTGACGTGACGTAACACCTGGACGGCTGTTGGTCAAGACAGTCTCTCTCAGACGGTGAAATAGTTTTGTTATAGTACATTTATGCATGCCAAGATGGACACCATACGCTGCGAAATTCCATTTAATAGCTATCTGAAGGGCATCTGCACTCTCCACTTTACGCAAACGTGGCATAAAAAAAAACTTAGGCTACTAAATATTACAAAACGCTGGATTCTTGATAAATGATAGAGCAATATCTGATCCAGTCCTAGTCATCATCGATGTACCTCAAGGCAGTGTAGTTTATCCCATCCTCTTCCTGGTGTTCATTAACGATCTGCCATCTATCCTCCAGTCCAACTGTTTGCAGATGACTGTATAGTCTATCGACAGATCAACGTCGAGAGCGACTGCAAGATCCTCCAAGATGACTAGATTCAACTAGCAGAGTGGGAAAAAACATGGGGTATGACCTGAGCAAGTAAAGAGTGCAGCATATTTCTCTCTCGCGAGACCAGGCTACTCAACCGTCTGAAACCCCACACCAAGGAACAGTTTCACAAGCTAGAGATGGTACAGCGAAGGGCTGCTAGGTATACCACAAGTCGATACAGGAACACGAGCAGTTTCAGCTCCATGTTGGACCGTCTTCAGTGGGAATCACTTGAATCCAGAAGGACTAAGGCACTATAAGATCCCCAACAATTGTATAGACATTCCCGCTGACCAGTACCTGACTCTTGCTTCAAGCCGAGCAAGGGCTCACAACAACAGGAAATATAAGTACATATCCACCTCTGCAAATAGTTATCAGTTCAGTTTCTTTCCCCGTACCATATGAACGTGGAACTCCTTACCATTCAATGTTGTAGACGCTCCTAGCTTGGTATCTCAACTAACCTTCCAGGCCGTAAGCCAGCTACAAGTAAGTCCTAATGATTTCCAAAACTATGTCGGTTAAGTACACTTACCTCTCTGCCGCCAAGGTAGCCGGATAGGTCTGGGTATGAAGGGACGAAATGTAGCTTGACAAACTTTTTCTAGACTTCTACCTTTAATAATTACTACTTCTATCTATCCTATTATTCTGTTAAGTCTTTTTCTTACGTGCACCGCCGTTGTGTAATAGTCAAGTGTGACTGAAACAACGTATCATATAGATGTAGATGTAGATACTGACAACGGGCCCACCAGTCTAGAACTACGCTTTATATGTGGTGTATTCTTGTATCGTTGAGCTCAATGTTCATTGTATTGACACCGGGACGACCAGTTATAGAACTACACTTTATATGTGATGTATTCTTGTATAGTTGAGCACAATGTTCATTATACTGACACCGGGACGACCAGTCTAGAACTACACTTTATATGTAATGTATTCTTGTATCTTGGAGCTCAATGTTCATTATACTGACTCCGGCCTGACTAGTTCTAGAACTGCACTTTATAGTTGATGTCTTCTTGTATCGCTGAGCTCAATGTTCATTATACTGACACCGGGCCGACCAGTCATAGAACTGCACTATATATGTGATGTATTCTTGTATCTTGGAGCTCAATGTTCATTATACTGACACCGGGCCGACCAGTCCTAGAACTGCACTATATATGTGATGTCTTCTTGTATCTTCGAGCTCAATGTTTATTATACTGACATCGGGCCGACCAGTCCTAGAACTGCACTTTATATGTGATGTCTTCTTGTATCTTTGAGCTCAATGTTCGTTATACTGACACCGGGCCGACCAGTCATAGAACTGCACTATATATGTGATGTCTACTTGTATCTTCGAGCTCAATGTTCATTATACTCCCACGGAGCCGACCAGTCCTAGAACTGCACTTTATATGTAATTACTTGTATCTTCGAGCTCAATGTTCATTATATTGACACCGGGCCGACCAGTCCTAGAACTGCATTTTATATGTGATGTCTACTTGTATCTTTGACCTCAATGTTCATTATACTGACATCGGCCCGACCAGTCAAAGAACTGCACCTTATATGTGATGTCTTATTGTAACTCAATGTTCATTATACTGACACCGGGCCGACCAGTCCTAGAACTGCAATATATATTAGATGTATTCTTGTATCTTTGACCTCAATGTTCATTATACTGACACCGGGCCGACCAGTCCTAGAACCGCACTTTATATGTGATGTCTACTTGTATCTTTGACCTAAATGTTCATTATACTGACACCGGGCCGACCAGTCCTAGAACTGCACTATATATGTGATGTATTCTTGTATCTTTGACCTCAATGTTCATTATACTGACACCGGGCCGACCAGTCCTAGAACTGCACTATATATGTGATATATTCTTGTATCTTTGACCTCAATGTTCATTATACGGACACCGGGCCGACCAGTCCTAGAACTGCACTTTATATGTTGAACGTCAGCAACTATTGCCATTTTAAAAAGTCGTTGGTGAGAACCGGCTATGGATCTAACACATGATTTACTATTGAACATGTCATGGACATATGTTTTACGGAACTTTAGATGAATATATAAAACAACAAGTATTGACAATACAACTTGCTTTTATCAATAACAAAGTCGTTTTAATATGTTTTTGTTTTTAATGAGTTTGGATGTCAGAGTTTTGTGAATGCTATAGTTGTTTTGATTTTTAGCACATGTTAGGCCATATACGACGTTCGTTTTTTTTTTTATTACTGCAGATGCAGACCACCCCATTTGTCCTGTATCTACTTTTAATTCGCATTGTGATTTTCAATTCTTTTATTGTGTATGCAAAACAATCCAATACTAAACCTTCTTATATCTATGAACATCCTGTGTGTATAGATATTTGTTTGTTTACATGTGCAGTGGATATCACGGTGGACTTGAAATCCGGAGAACCCGTGTTCAAACCTCGGCGGCGACACCGAATTTCGTAGGTGAGTTCTTGGGCATGACACTTTCATGAGCCCCGTCCATCGGATAGGGACGTAAAACGGGCGGTCCAGTCTATGGGAATTGTACATAAGTTTCCTTGTAAACAGAAATGTATGACAATAAACAACTTTGATAGGGGTGATAGGTGGGTGCTAGTTAATGTACATATACTGAAAGAACATGTAAATGCGACCTACCTTTAATTAAAATAATCCAAATTATAGTTTAATTCCCACAAATTCCATGCTCAAACCTCTGTCCCCTTCAATTTTAAATGTTATTTATGTGCCGCTCAAGTATTAGAATTTAGTTTTAAACGAAATTTATTTTAGACTTTTTAGGAATTACATGTTTTAAAGATGTGAGCATTATATTTATTAATTTTAAGATATATACTTCTATCTGTTCCCAGAAACTTTATAACACAAATGTATGTTTTTCGTAAACACACAGTCCCATTTTAGAAAGGAAAAAAAGAAAAGGTTACTAGACTAATTTTAAGTTGCTTTAATATAATGAAATTGTCTGTAGTTTGCTAACAAAAGTAGATACAAAAATTGAAGAGTTTATGCAGCATTTAGAGACCGCAGTTAACCAAAAACACGCATTCAAAACAAGCGAATATCATGAAAAATAAATAAAAAAAGTAATTAAAACATGTGCTATTCTTTTCAAACAAATGTTTTAAAAGAATGGTGTTTTAAAGTGAGATTTCTGGAATTATGTTTTTAACTTACTTTGGAAAGCGAACTATTGAGTTTCTTGAATAAATAACTTATGTGATAATAATATAATGACAAAACATTGACAGCTGTTAAAAAGGTAACATTAGTGGTATTAAAATTTAAGCTGAATGAGAAGAAAGAAGTACTTATTGTGTTTGTGTATGTGTGTATGTGCGTGCGTGCGTGTGTGTGTGTGTGTGTGGTGTAACACCAGTCTGTCTATAAACTAGGAGATATAACAGTTTATAACTATACAAACGAAGTTGTTTTAATTATTTTAATCAGGAAAATGACCAATATTTTTTAATTCATTATCCTATGTATAATAATATAAGAAATGAAATCATAAATAAAGCCAACGCATTATCTTAAAACTTTAACTTATTTTCAAATAAAGAATATGTGTGCTTCTATTTACAATGCGATCCTATGCTAAAGTCACTGCCAACAATTAATTTTAAATTGTATATATACATGTAAAATGAAGTCCAACATCCTAAAAGGACGATAACGTTTAATGTCTGTCTTAATTATTGTTAGGTCTTGCTCATAACGGTTTATTCTCTTGCTGTTCTGGCTTTCGCCAAGTCATTGGCTTACTTTGTGGCTTTCTATTTGGTCTAACTGACTGTTCCGAGGTGATCAACCCTGTTATGTGTTTGGTGTCCCGTACTTTACTTCTATGTATATAATTATATGTAATTGTTGCTTGTTTCGATTTTGTTTTGGTAGACTGCGTTTTGTATCTAATTTTTCAACAATTTGGTGTTTGCTAGTTATCAGTTAACATCAGCTTGTATGTTTTGTCTACGAGGATATATGTAATCAAGACAATGTGTACTAGATAGAGTATGGTCTCAGCGTGTTGGTTCATTTAAACACCAGTATGGGCGTAGCCCATCGAAGTTTTTAAATCAACTAACGAGTTGAGACAGACTCTACGTTTTGTAGTATGGCACTGCCATTTATTTGGCGGCCGAGAGTGAGTCGCCGGAACCTGTTAATCAAACATAATCACATGATCACGTCACATTTGTCCTTCATATTTTGCTGGGCATAGTTTTGATCATAATGGACGACTTTTACCTTGATTGTGATGAAGTGATTTTATTGTCACAAGTGGTCACAGTATAGAGAAAGGACAGTTGTGTTTGTATGGTGTTTTACGTCATTTTCATAACATGACGGTCGATTTATTTGTGGTGGAGGCAGACCACCCACTTTTCCTGGGTTGAACCAGTACTGTACACCTCCCGCCATCCGTAACAATCGACACTTCTTCACTTACAAGTCGAGCTCCCAGTGGGATTCGAACCCGCAGCGGTGAGAGGCGAAAAGGTTTACAACGCGACGTCGTTAACCGAGAGTATATGTATATAGTAAAGTAAAGTATATCCTTGAGCGAAATTTACGGACGGAATAGTAAAAAAAAAAGGGTATAAAGAAACACTGAATAAATGAATGTATATTATGATTCAGGCTTTCCTTTTATTATATACATATACTATATTACTATCACGTCTTCTCTCTATCCTTCTATACCATCATAATAAAAGCCTGTATATCACGGCTGGTAATCGTTGGAGCTACCTCCGTTTGGATGTACATGTAAAAGTGCTCCATCGCCAATTCCGAGGTAGTTCCAACGCCAAAAATAAAGGAAAACAAGGTGGGTATGCTTTGCTATTTCCTGGTTATTTGTTTTTAATTGGCCTTGATATGACAAATCCGGGAATGCAGTTCCGTGTGGTTATGTTTAAGCTTCGAACACGGCCCGCTTTTTTCTCGAAATATGCTAATTTGACGCCAGTGACTTTTAGCCTGTTCAACTTCGCAGTTTTTTCTCAACTTGATCGTTGCCACCGAGATTTTTCCTCATTTACTTGCCTATTTACGCTACATATCGACATGAACACACCACATATCAACCAGTTGATGTACGTATATTTCCTGTTGATACAATAATAACACGGAAAACGTTTCATGAGGAGAACTGCGCGATTTCTAAAAAGAGATAGCACCTGTGCCAATGAGATAGTTCCAGTGCTATGGGATATCACTATGACAACTTATGATTATGTCATTTTTTTACCATTGCGTACGACATTCTTCTTGTTTTAAAACACAATTTACATGCCAAAATCATTGATACTGTATTTATTTTAACCGCCGTGTTATATACTTTTCACATTTTCAAAATTTCAGTTAAAAGTTTCTCCTTTCTTAGTTGTTTAGTTAAAATGTATGGATAATTCTGGTAAAATGCATAACAGAGTTATGGTGCTTGTCACATATGGTTGTGTAATGAGGATGAATATTTATGTCAAGTTTAACAGTTGTTGGTCAACAGTTATTTGGAATATGCCTGTACATTCAACTTTTTAACTGAAACACCTCTGTAAAAAAGGAGATAATTCAGTTAAAACACAGGACGTATGACATTTTGTTCTGACATTGTGTCATCGTATGACATTGTGTTCTGATAATGAACAAGTGTGCCAAGTTTCAAAGCTTTCGGAAAATAGTTTGAGAAATGAGGAAAAAACAAAAACACTTTAACCAAACACTTTAACAAAACGTCAAACGCGTAGACAGACGGACAGACAGACAGACACGGTAACCACCAAACCAAAAGACTGGATTTGATTCGCAATCCGGCTAAACATCTGTCAGTCATAAACATATTTGCATCAATGTACTTGGAATAGGATGACATCATATAGGCAGCCAGTATAAATTTTATGCACCAATGATTTTGGTATTTAAATTGTGTTTGGAACCGGAACTAAACCTCTGGCATTGGAGCCATGTTTTAAGAAATCGCGTATTTCTCCTCCTGAAACGTTATCCGCGTTATTATTTTGTCAACTGGCAATACATGGACACCAACTGGTTAATATGTGATATCGATATAAAGCGTAAATGGGCAAACAAATGGGGAAAACCCTCCGTGGCGACGATCAAGTTAAAAAAAAACACTGCCAAGTTTTAAAAGTCCCTGGCGTCAAATTTGGCATCTTTTGAGAATTTTGTTGGGCCGTTTGCGAAGCTAAAACATAACCGCACGGAACTGCATTCCCGGATATGTCATAGCAAGACAAATAAAAAACACACGAAGAAATAGCAAAGCATACCCACCGTATTTATGTTTATTATTTGGCGTTGGAACTACCTCGGAAGTGGGATGGAGCACTTTTGCACATACATGTACAAACGGAGGTAGCTCCACTGATTACCAGCCGTGTACAAGTGGCAGACAAAATGAAAATGTCTTAATTTGACATATTGGAAAATGATGTAGACATATCGCAGGCTGTCAGGGATTTATTTAAAAATGATTCTATTGATCCTTTGGAAGAAATAAGTCGCATTGAAATTAAAGATAGAACGATGTTGAAAAAATGTATTCTAATTATGTTGAATATCTTGAAAAAGTATAGTGGTTGGTACACAATCTTCTCCACATATATATATATATATGATTGTTTTCATGACATGCTATTAAAATAAAAACAATTTATTAAAAATTAAAAAGGGTGATTACTTTAAATAGTTTTCAATTTGCTTTGACCCAGGTTGTAAGTAGTGACCCTGTCAGAATAATCACCGTACTCTGACTTCCATTTATCTGTACTCTGACGCCCCTTTAGTTCTCTAAATAAAACGATTGGATACTTTGCAATCTTCAATGAAAATATCACCATACTACAAAGATTGATATGTACATATATTCACTCGATATTGTTACTAATAGTGTTCCTTCAAGAAATAAAAAAAAGTATTATTATTATTATATATATCAATAATTATATACATAGTACCTTCATTTTCTTACAGTGGAATACAGAAACCTGTATCGCCTCTAGAGGTTTTCTGAATCCGTATCAGTATGCTACTAAAAATAGATTCCGTATCACTATCCTACTTAAAACAGAACAGGGAAATTCCTAATATAGCTCGCATTTACACCAATTTGGTCAAGACGAAGTTACGTCAAACAAACAAAACAAGTACGTCGCACCAATGAACTTTAACTTGTAAGCTGTAGCTACACCCCCAAATATATTAAAATACGCCCCATTTCCCTTCTACGCTTTATCAAAAAATAAGTCTTGAAACATTTAGAAACCTTCTTTATGCAACAGAAATGTAAATATATTTAATCATGTGTAGGAGGTGTGTGTGTGTGTGTAATTCTAAGGTTTATAGTCCGTCCGCCAACGAACACGTCAAGGTATACCTGACGCGATGGGCACAATAAATGTGTAGGAGGTATATAATAAAAGGATCATTACTAGAGTAGCGTGCTCTGGAAGGTTTGTATCACCTCGAGTAGGTAAATGCCAGATCAAGGATCACACTCGAGGCTTTAGTAATAATACAATTTTATTATTATTACTATTATTATTATAATCATAATCATCATCATCATCATCATCATCATCATCATCATCATCATCATCAATAATAATATTATTAGTATTACAATACAAACATATTATCATGTGGGAACTTTATTTTCCATTTATTTTGTGTGATATATTTCTATACGTTTAGTCACATTCTCCGTGAAATTTGAAAAGTAAATTCAAATGTGTTCATGTTTGTCGCAACTTTCATTTTTATTCTCTAATAAGAAGTTTTCTAAAAAGAAGTAAACAGTTTAACTGTGTTTACTTTCGCATCTGATATTTATCAAAACCATATATTTTCATCGATGAGTATTGTAAGACCGTACTATTTACATTCAAGGTGCTGTGTATGATGAGAACATAATAATATCATTCAAGGTGAGGACTATGATGGGAACATAATAATATCATTCAATGTGCGGTGTATGATGAGAACGTAATAATATCATGCAAGGTGCGGTGTATGATGCGAAAAAAATCATATCATTAAAGGCGCTTTGTAAAATGAGAACATAATAATATCATTCAATGTGCGGTGTATGATGAGAACGTTATAATATCACTCAAGGTGCGGTGTATGATGCGAAAAAAATCACATCATTAAAGGCGCTGTGTATAATGAGAACATAATACTATCATTCAATGTGCGGTGTATGATGAGAACGTAATAATATCATGCAATGTGAGGTGTATGATGAGAACGTAATAATATCATTCAAGGTGCGGTGTATGATGCGAACATAATAATATCATTCAAGGTGCGGTGTATCATGAGAACATAATAATATCATTAAAGGCGAAGTGTATAATGAGAACATAATAATATCATTCAATGTGCGGTGTATGATGAGAACATAATAATATCATTCAAGGTGCGGTGTATCATGAGAACATAATAATATCATTAAAGGCGAAGTGTATAATGAGAACATAATAATATCATTCAATGTGCGGTGTATGATGAGAACATAATAATATCATTCAATGTGCGGTGTATGATGAGAACGTAATAATATCATTCAAGGTGCGGTGTATGATGAGAACGTAATAATATCATTCAAGGTGCGGTGTATCATGAGAACATAATAATAGCATTCAAGGTGCGGTGTATCATGAGAACATAATAATATCATTCAAGGTGCGGTGTATCATGAGAACATAATAATATCATTAAAGGCGAAGTGTATAATGAGAACATAATAATATCATTCAATGTGCGGTGTATGATGAGAACATAATAATATCATTCAATGTGCGGTGTATGATGAGAACGTAATAATATCATTCAAGGTGCGGTGTATGATGAGAACATAATAATATCATTCAATGTGCGGTGTATGATGAGAACATAATAATATCATTTAAGGTGCAGTGTATGATGAGAACGTAATAATATCATTCAATGTGCGGTGTATAATGAGAACATAATAATATCATTCAATGTGCGGTGTATGATGAGAACATAATAATATCATTCAATGTGCGGTGTATGATGAGAACATAATAATATCATTCAATGTGCGGTGTATGATGAGAACGTAATAATATCATTCAAGGTGCGGTGTATGATGAGAACATAATAATATCATTCAAGGTGCGGTGTATCATGAGAACATAATAATAGCATTTAAGGTGCGGTGTATCATGAGAACATAATAATATCATTCAAGGTGCGGTGTATCATGAGAACATAATAATATCATTAAAGGCGAAGTGTATAATGAGAACATAATAATATCATTCAATGTGCGGTGTATGATGAGAACATAATAATATCATTCAATGTGCGGTGTATGATGAGAACGTAATAATATCATTCAAGGTGCGGTGTATGATGAGAACATAATAATATCATTCAATGTGCGGTGTATGATGAGAACATAATAATATCATTCAATGTGCGGTGTATGATGAGAACGTAATAATATCATTCAAGGTGCGGTGTATGATGCGAACGTAATAATATCATTCAATGTGCAGTGTATGATGAGAACATAATTATATCATTCCATGAGCGATGTATGATGCGAAAATAATCATATCATTAAAGGCGCTGTGTATGATGAGAACATAATAATATCATTCAAGGTGCGGTGTATGATGAGAACATAATAATATCATTCAATGTGCGGTGTATGATGAGAACGTAATAATATCATTCAAGGTGCGGTGTAACAGGAGAACATAATAATATCATTCAGTGTGCGGTGTATGATGAGAACGTAATAATATCATTCAAGGTGCGGTGTAACAGGAGAACATAATAATATCATTCAATGTGCGGTGTATGATGAGAACGTAATAATATCATTCAAGGTGCGGTGTATGATGCGAAAGTAATCATATCATTAAAGGCGCTGTGTATAATGAGAACGTAATAATATTATTCAATGTGTGGTGTATGATGAGAACGTTATAATATCATGCAATGTGAGGTGTATGATGAGAACGTAATAACATCATTCAAGGTGAGGTGTATGATGCGAACATAATATAATCTTTCAAGGTGCAGTGCATGATGAGAACGTAATAATATCATTCAAGGTGCGGTGGATGATGAGAACGTAATAATATCATGAATGTGAGGTGTATGATGAGAACGTAATACTATCATTCAAGGTGCGGTGTATGATGAGGACGTAATAATATCTTTCAATGTGCGGTGTATGATGAGAACGTAATAATATCATTCAAGGTGCGGTGTATGATGCGAAAATAATCATATCATTAAAGGCGCTGTGTATAATGAGAACATAATAATATCATTCAATGTGCGGTGTATGATGAGAACGTAATAATATCATGCAATGTGAGGTGTATGATGAGAACGTAATAATATCATTCAAGGTGCGGTGTATGATGAGAACGTAATAATATCATGCAATGTGAGGTGTATGATGAGAAGGTAATAATATCATTCAAGGTGCGGTGTATGATGAGAACGTAATACTATCATGCAATGTGAGATGTATGATGAGAACATAATAATATCATTCAATGTGCGGTGTATGACGAGAACGTAATAATATCATTCAAGGTGCGGTGTATGATGAGAACATAATAATATCATTCAATGTGCGGTGTATGACGAGAACGTAATAATATCATTCAAGGTGCGGTGTATGATGCGAACATAATAATATCTTTCAAGGTGGAGTGTATGATGAGAACATAATAATATCATTCAATGTGCGGTGTATGACGAGAACATAATAATATCATTCAATGTGCGGTGTATGACGAGAACGTAATAATATCATTCAAGGTGCGGTGTATGATGCGAACATAATAATATCTTTCAAGGTGGAGTGTATGATGCGAACATAATAATATCTTTCAAGGTGGAGTGTATGATGAGAACATAGTAATATCATTTAAGGCGCGGTGTATCATAAGAAGATAATAATATCATTCAAGGTGTGGTGTAATATGAGAACATAATAATACCATTCAGTGTGCGCTGTATGACGAGAACATAATAATATCATTCAAGGTGCGGTGTATGATGAGAACATAGTAATATCATTTAAGGCGCGGTGTATCATAAGAAGATAATAATATCATTCAAGGTGCGGTGTATGATGAGAACATAATAATATCATTCAATGTGCGGTGTATGACGAGAACGTAATAATATCATTTAAGGTGCGGTGTATGATGCGAACATAATAATATCTTTCAAGGTGGAGTGTATGATGAGAACATAATAATATCATTCAATGTGCGGTGTATGACGAGAACATAATAATATCATTCAATGTGCGGTGTATGATGAGAACGTAATAATATCATGCAAGGTGCGGTGTATGATGCGAACATATTAATATCTTTCAAGGTGGAGTGTATGATGCGAACATAATAATATCTTTCAAGGTGGAGTGTATGATGAGAACATAGTAATATCATTTAAGGCGCGGTGTATCATAAGAAGATAATAATATCATTCAAGGTGTGGTGTAATATGAGAACATAATAATACCATTCAGTGTGCGCTGTATGACGAGAACTTAATAATATCATTCAAGGTGCGGTGTATGATGAGAACATAGTAATATCATTTAAGGCGCGGTGTATCATAAGAAGATAATAATATCATTCAAGGTGTGGTGTAATATGAGAACATAATAATATCATTCAAGGTGCGTTGTATGATGAGAACATAATAATATTATTCAAGATGTGGTGTATTATGAGAACATAATAATATCATTCAAGGTGCGGTGTATGATGACAACATAATAATATCATTCAAGGTGTGGTGTATGATGAGAACATAATAATATCATTCAAGATGTGGTGTATTATGAGAACATAATTATATCATTCAAGGTGCGGTTTATGATGAGATCATAATAATATCATTCAAGGTGTGGTGTATGATGAGAACATAATAATATCATTCAAGGTGTGGTGTATGATGAGAACATAATAATATCATTCAAGATGTGGTGTATTATGAGAACATAATAATATCATTCAAGATGCGGTGTATGATGAGAAGGTAATAATATCATTCAAGGTGCGGTGTATGGTGACAACATAATAATATCATTCAAGGTGTGGTGTATGATGAGAACATAATAATATCATTCAAGATGTGGTGTATTATGAGAACATAATAATATCGTTCAAGATGCGGTGTATGATGAGAAGGTAATAATATCATTCAAGATGCGGTGTATGATGGGAACATAATAATATCATTCAAGGTGCGGTGAATAATGAGAACATAATAATATCATTCAAGATACGGTGTATGAAGAGAAAATAATGATATCATTGAAGATGCGGTGTATGATGTGAACATAATAATATCATTCAAGATGCGGTGTATGATGAGAACATAGTCATATCATTCAAGATGCGGTGTATGATTAGAACGTAATAATATCATTCAAGGTGCGATGTATGATGAGAAAGTAATAGTATCATTCATGGTGCGGTGTATGATGAGAACATAATACGGGCTATTACTCCAATAATAGCCAGAGTTATTGGGAAGCAGCACCGACAGTTTTGTTAGCTTGCCCTGCAATTGTAATATTCGTTAAATGCGCATGCGCAATCTTTTTTCTGCCTTTCCCGGCCAAAACGTAATGACAGCGGTATGTAGTTTTGTTCATGTTATGTAAATTAATGATTTTTTCTCCCTTTCCTTGAGGTCAATTTTCTTATCTGTTTGCAATAGCATAATGAGCTTCTGTTAATAAGTATTTCGCCATAATTTCTATTCAAGATGCTTTCAAATTAATCAGAATTCGGATGATTTGTGTTTCGTCTGGCTGCTTTGTCTCGTAACGTCAGCATATACAGCTTATATTGCCGTTAATTAGGATAATTTCTGAATTTAAACTGGCGTGCTCATATTGAGGTAGAGAGTTTTGTAATGCATGTTAACTTTGTAATTAATTTGGATAACCCTTTCTTTCCTCGCAATGTAAACGTGTTAAGTACAGAGGTCCCCGGCATGTATAATGTATAATTTGCAGGCGACCTAATTCGACGCATTCCACCAGTGCACTCTTGACTCAGCTGTCGTTATTGGACACTTGCCAGAAATCCGCTCACATTGTAACACTTATTGAGAATTAATGGCTTGAATTTTAAAGGTACATACGCTATTGTTTTAGAAATGGCAAATTATTAAATGGCATTAGCAGTTCACACACTTGCCAGAACAGACTCGGACAAATGTAAGGTGCTTGTTTCATAAACAACAACAATATTAATATCTCGCATCAGCTTGCAGATTTGTATAGGTTTTCTCAAATAAATAAATAATTTACATAAATAAATAAATAAATAAATAATCAATAAATAAATACAGAAATAAATAAATCAATAAATAAATAAATCAATAAATAATAAATAAATAAATAAATAAATAAATAAATAAATAAATAATAATATTATTATTATTATATATGTATTATCATTGCTCTTGTTTTTTTTGTTTTTTGTTAGAATAGGCATAATATAAGTATCTAATATAAGACATATACACTAAAAAAAGAAAAAAAAAGAAAAAAGAAAAAAAAAGAAGAGAAAGCAGCAGAAGAAGGAGAAGGAGAAAAAGAAGAAGAAGAAGAAGAAGAAGAAGAAGAAGAAGAAGAAGAAGAAGAAGAAGAAGAAGAAGAAGAAGAAGAAGAAGAAGAAGAAGAAAGAAGAAGAAGAAGAAGAAGAAGAAGAAGAAGAAGAAGAAGAAGAAGAAGAAGAAGAAAAAGAAGGAAAATATATGCAAATAAAGGTTATCTACATAAAGCTATATATAGTCTAATAAATACATATTTCGAGATATGGATGCTATAACCTATAACAAATAAATAACAATAAAAATAAATAAAAAATAATAAATAAAAAAATATTAAATAAAAAAATTATAATGTATATCAATAAAAAGAAAAATGAATAAATAACACACAAAAAAAAAAAATAACACTAAAAATAGAATTAATAATAACACGGATAAATGTCTATATAATAATAATAAATATAATAAGAATGACATAAAAAATTAAATAAAAAAAAATAATAAAAAAATAATAATGAAAAAAATAACTAAATAAAAAAAATTAATAACAATAAATAAAAAAATAAACAAATAATAAAAATAGTAAAATATAAATAATAAAAAAATGGATACAGCTTTATGACATAGATATTCGGAAAAAAAAAAATAAAAAAAAATATATATATATATATATATATAATAATAATAATAAAATAAATCAATCAATGATAATGATATTAAATGAAAAATAAATAAACAAGTAATAAACAAATAAATAAAAAATAAATAAATAAAATTATAATAATAATATTAGTAATAATAATAATAATAATAATAACAATAGTGAATAATAATACCAGCTTCAATAACAATAGTGTTAGTATTCATAATAACACGATTAGTTATCATAGTAATAATAATTATGATTATAGTAACTATACTAGCATTACTAAAACGGAGATTTACATTTCATTACATAAACTATATAAGCTTCGCAACTGGTTAGTGACTTTCGTTTTATTCTGTTTCATGAATCGAGCCTGCTAAGCGGTAGTGTGCAATCCAAGCAGGAAGGTGACTGGCCAGTGGCTGGGACCGGGCTTGCTGTATGGAGAATTTGAAGGCGGTTAAAGGCGGTTCACAAGCTAAATAGCAGTGTGACGTGCTGCATCAGCCGATATACAGCAGCACTCAGTAAAACAGCTAAGGTAATGGGGTGGAAAGCTAGTGGGCGCATGGGTTTCACAGGGCCCGCATAATTTCTGCAAATCTAATTCTTGACTGTATGGCCCGCATTATAACCATGGTTCTCATGTATTGCCAATCGGCACCACTCCCATTCATGCGTATGTTCTAGTACGATATTTAATTTGTTTCCTGTCCATATACGATGTCATCGTTCTAAAAGAGGAGTTTTGTACTGGTTCCATCTCAGTACCGGTTTCAAGAATGGGTTCCCTGGCACAGAATACTTATTCAATCAGCGGATCTTCTTATTCAGCCACTACAACAGATGTTAACATGGTAAAGGCGTCTTATTAACTACTTCACGAGTAGCATTTTTCCAATTTAGCCGGTTGCTGTAGTTAGGAAATTGGAATATGATTAGAGTCTGATACACCTCATGGAAACACTTGATTATTTTATGGACGCATGCATTTCAATTTGAGGGATAGCCCCTTAACATTCAAATTGATGCCAGTACGTGTAGCGTGTTCTACTAACATGTTTGGCCATCTAGGGTTCCTTCTGCGGACAGCAAGTCCGTCGGTTCTATTATGGATTTTCGTTGGTTTTCGGTGCAATATACTCCGTAAAGGTCGCGTTATCGTCATGGACTGTTAGCGGATCGTTTGTGATAGTCGAGGGCTGTGGCTGTTCTTTTTGCAATACTTGTCTTTTCTTTCCGTCACCCTTTAGTCGTAAAGACATTCCTGTTCGGTCTCGTATCACCACTTTTACGACGGTTCAGGTAGTGGTAGCAGTGTCAGTAGGAGTCTCTGAGCCTAGCAACAGAGTAATGATTTTGCGTATTGGTACTGAAGCACTGGTCAAAGTGATGTCTATTAGGCATCCACGCCTTTCCGTCTTATTCATCTGGTTAGGCAAACCAAATGTATCATCCACTCGTACTTTTATGGCCAAATTAGACAGCCATACGCATGCTGTTTATTGTGCCAACCTGCACGTGATTATTTAATAGTTGGATAACCGTCACTTTAATATAGACAGGCATTCGAACTGTTAGTCATTTTCAGAGTGGCAGACATTTAGGTCAAAGTTAGTAATAATCAGGCACCCACGTTTTACTGTCTTATTTATCTCATTTATCAATCACACGTCATTCTCTGGCCGCTCCTATTTCACGAAACCCTTTGGGCACAGCTTTGAGACATACCATCTCTGGGTGTTCTGGCGGCGGGACTATAAACCTTATAACTACACTAATCCCCCTCCCACCTCCACCATACGGAGTCATTTCTTGTTTTAGCACGGCTTCCCATCGCGAAGTCTCACGATTGCCGATCGAATCTCTATACGTTCAGATGGCAGCCTCTTACTTTGTAGGTATGCGTGTTTTTCAATCAATTAGACAGCCTTACTCGTGCAGTATTTGGATCCCCTGCACTTTAGCAAATAGTGGGATAACCGTCAAGTAAACACTGGCTTTAAAACTGTTAATACAGCCTTTGAAGAGGTTTGTAAGACGGATCAGAGTGGCAGAATTTCAATTGTCACCTTTTAATTTTAAACACTGACGTACTGAAGAGTCTTGTCTCTGCTAATCTTGAATATATGTAGGTCAGTTTAGTTATTCGCAGGATTCTCATGAGGTTGTTACCGGAAGCGAAGATGACCTAGTTCAGCGTGGTTAGAGGTGAGCGGGTCCCCACTTCGTCCTCGAGAAGGATTTACGGCTCCCAGTAGCCCAGGGGGAACGAACCCGAGGGTTCGACGCATTGGGTGTACAGTCATGTTGGCTCAGATATGGTTATATGTGCTTGGGCGATTCGCAAGCACAGTTAGGGGATGACTGAAGTCAGTCCAACACTTTCTATTAATTTGTTGGTTCTTTGTGAGGACTATGACTTCATTTTGCAGTTGGTTGCGCACAGTCAGACACGTGGTTGCAACGTTGTTGAACTTCGTAATAAGCGTGGTACCAGTTGTTGATTATGCGTTTTGTTCACGACGTTCAATGAGATTATAATTATCAGTAGGTTACGGCGTTTACACGTCCATGTTGGGAAACCAACTCCTCACTCCTGCATAAATGGCGTCAGTATCAGATATGTTCTTTCGCAAGTTATATAACGCACATTATTTTGTATTGTGGCAGGGCGCGGCTCACGTATGATTCATACTGTACTGTATGCGCGTTACATAATCGTACAATGATTTATCCAATTTACTTTGGCTGTGAGGGATTCGCTTTTGCCAAAATTATTTTCTTTTGGCGGTGGCATTATTAAAATGTCATTTTGATTGCTGCTCTGTGGCATTATCATAATTTCATTTTGATCGCTGCCATATGGCCGTCAGCGAATCCTTCAATTCAGTGAAATCAAAGTTAATGACAATTAACTATTATGTAATTAGTAAATTTCAATGTAATACTGACCACTGTTTCCCAGGGTCGGGATTACAGCATGAAATATTATGCCTTTTGGGGCTTATTGTTGGTGCATCATGCCTAGTTCGGTCGTGCAAATTATTGTAATCTTTAGAAAAGAAATAACTTTCAAGTGTTTAAATGAAGAAACATTTTACTTTAGAATTAGACTTTTGAATAAACATTTTATTTAAGCCCGTTGGGGCTTCACTAAGGGTATAAGGCTGTTGTACCATGCCCTCTTTTGTTTAAGCCTATCGGGGCTTCATATTTTGTTTAAGCCTACTGGGGCTTCATTTAGGGTATCAGGCTTATGGACCATGCCCTCTTTAGTGAAACATGTTAAGGGCTGCCATTATATATGTATGTGTTGCCGGCAGCACGCTATTTGGAGCCGCGCCCAATATTTGCCAATACTATTTAATATACGATCAAACATTTTATTAAAGGATAATTTTTCTTGTGTGTTTGTCAAGTTGGTGCCTTCCTAATATTACGGGCTATTACTCCAATAATAGCCAGAGTTATTGGGAGGCAGCACCCACGGTTTTGTTAGCTTGCTCTGCAATTGTAATAGTCGTTAATTGCCCATGCGCAATCTTTTTCTGCCTTTCCCGGCCAAAACTTAATGACAGCGGTATGTAGTTTTGTTCATGTTATGTAAAATAATGATTTTTTCCCCACCCTCCTCACCCTTTCTTTTCATCGTTGTGTAGTTCTTTGTCATACTCGTTATTAAGTTGATACATTATTTTTTGACATATTTTATCTGTTTCGTTTTTGTTTAGGCCAAAATTGTAAATCCTTCGTTAAGAAAAAGATGCTGATGTTGTCTGCTTATCATTTCAGGCACATCCTTGGTACAGAACTAGTGTGGCTTCGAAAGCAGACCGATATACCAGAGGATCCGTAATCGGTGCAGCTCCAGAAGCGGAACGATATAACCGACGACGGTGCTGGTGCGGGTCGGCAGCAGAATGATATACCAGATGATCGACAATCGGTGCGGCTCCAGAAGCAAAACGATATACCAGAAGATCGGTGCGGCTCCAGAAGAATAGCCGTCTGCAAATCTTTCAATTTTGTGAAATAAAGTTTAATGACAATTAACAATTTTACAATTAGTTCAATGTAAATACTGACCTCTGTTCCCCAGGGTCGGGATTACAGCACGAACTATTAAGCCGTCAACGAATCCTTCAATTCAGTGAAATCAAAGTTAATGACAATTAACAATTACATAATTAGTAAATTTCAATGTAATACTGACCACTGTTTCCCAGGGTCGGGATTACAGGATGAAATATTAAGCCTTTAGGACTTATTGTTGGTGCATCATGCCTAGTTCGGTCGTGCACATTATTGTAATCTTTAGAAAAGAAATAACGTTCAAGTGATTAAATGAAGAAACATTTTACTTTAGAATTAGACTTTTGAATAAACATTTTATTTAAGCCTGTTGGGGCTTCACTAAGGGTATAAGGCTGTTGTACAATGCCCTCTTTTGTTTAAGCCTATCCAGGCTTCATATTTTGTTTAAGCCTACTGGGGCTTCATTTAGGGTATCAGGCTTATGGGTCATGTCCTCTTTTGTGAAACATGTTAAGGGCTGCCATTATATATGTATGTGTTGCCGGCAGCCCGCTATTTGGAGCCGCGCCCAATATTTGCCAAAACTATTTAATATAGGATAATATTTTCTTGTGTGTTTGTCAAGTTGGTGCCTTCCTAATAATAATATCATTCAAGGTGAGGTGAACGATGAGAACAATATCATTCAAGGTGAGGTATACGGTGAGAACGTAATAATATCATTCAATGTGCGGTGTACGATGAGAACATAATTATATCATTCAAGGTGAGGTATACGATGAGAACGTAATAATATCATTCAAGGTGCGGTGTATGATGAGAACGTAATAATATCATTCAATGTGCGGTGTACGATGAGAACGTAATAATATCATTCAAGGTGAGGTATACGGTGAGAACGTAATAATATCATTCAAGGTGAGGTATACGATGAGAACGTAATAATATCATTCAATGTGCGGTGTACGATGAGAACATAATTATATCATTCAAGGTGAGGTATACGATGAGAACGTAATAATATCATTCAAGGTGCGGTGTATGATGAGAACGTAATAATATCATGCAATGTGAGGTGTATGATGAGAAAGTAATAATATCATTCAAGATGCGGTGTATGATAAGAACGTAATAATATCATTCAATGTGCGTTGTACGATGAGAACGTAATAATATCATTCAAGGTGAGGTATACGGTGAGAACGTAATAATATCATTCAATGTGCGGTGTACGATGAGAACATAATTATATCATTCAAGGTGAGGTATACGATAAGAACGTATTAATATCATTCAAGGTGCGGTGTATGCTGAGAACGTAATAATATCATGCAATGTGAGGTGTATGATGAGAACATAATAATATCATTCAAGATGCGGTGTATGACGAGAACGTAATAATATCATGCAATGTGAGGTGTATGATGAGAACATAATAATATCATGCAATGTGCGGTGTATGATGAGAACGTAATAATATCATTCAAGGTGCGGTGGGTGTATGATGAGAACGTAATAATTTCATTCAAGGTGCAGTGTATGCTGAGAACATAATCATATCATTCAAGGTGCGGTGTATGATGAGAACGTAATAATTTCATTCAAGGGGTGCAGTGTATGATGAGAACATAATCATATCATTCAAGGTGCAGTGTATGCTGAGAACATAATCATATCATTCAAGGTGCGGTGTATGATGAGAACGTAATAATTTCATTCAAGGTGCAGTGTATGATGAGAACATAATCATATCATTCAAGGTGCAGTGTATGCTGAGAACATAATCATATCATTCAAGGTGCGGTGTATGATGAGAACGTAATAATTTCATTCAAGGTGCAGTGTATGATGAGAACATAATCATATCATTCAAGGTGCGGTGTATGATGAGAACATAATCATATCATTCAAGGTTCGGTGTATTATGCGAACATAATCATATTATTCAAGGTGCGCTATATGACGAGAACATAATAATATCATTCAAGGTGCGGTGTATGATGAGAACATAGTCAAATCATTCAAGGTGCGGTGTATGATGAGAACATAATAATATCATTCAAGGTGCGGTGTATTATGAGAACGTAATAATTTCATTCAAGGTGCAGTGTATGATGAGAACATAATAATATCATTCAAGGCGCGGTGTATCATGAGAACATAATAATATCATTCAATGTGTGGTGTCGGTGTATGATGAGAACATAGTCATATCATTCAAGGTGCGGTGTATGATGAGAAAGTAATAATATCATTCAAGGTGCGGTATATGATGAGAACATAATAATATCATTCAAGGTGCGGTGTATGTTGAGAATATAATCATATCATTCAAGATGCGGTGTATGATGAGAACGTAATAATATCATTCAATGTGCGGTGTACGATGAGAACGTAATAATATCATTCAAGGTGAGGTGTACGATGAGAACGTAATAATATAATTCAATGTGCGGTGTACGATGTGAACATAATTATATCATTCAAGGTGAGGTGTACGATGAGAAAGTAATAATATCATTAAATGTGCGGTGTATGATGAGAACGTAATAATATCATTCAAGGTGAGGTGTACGATGAGAACATAATAATATCATTCAATGTGCGGTGTATGATGAGAACTTAATAATATCATTCAAGGTGCGGTGTACGATGAGAACGTAATAATATCATTCAAGGTGAGGTGTACGATGAGAACGTAATAATATCATTCAATGTGCGGTGTACGATGAGAACATAATTATATCATTCAAGGTCAGGTGTACAATGAGAACGTAATACTATCATTCAAGATGCGGTGTATGATGGGAACGTAATAATATCATTCAAGGTCAGGTGTACGATGAGAACGTATTAATATCATTCTATGTGCGGTGTATGATAAGAACTTAATAATATCATTCAAGGTGCGGTGTACGATTAGAACATAATTATATCATTCAAGGTGAGGTGTACGATGATAACGTAATACTATCATTCAAGGTGGGGTGTATGATGAGAACGTAATAATATGATTCAAGGTGCGGTGTACGATGAGAACATAATAATATCATGCAAGGTGAGGTGTATGATGAGAACGTAATAATAGCATTCAAGGTGCGGTGTATGATGAGAACATAATAATATCATTCATTGTGCGGTGTATGATGAGAACGTAATAATATCATTCAAGGTACGGTGTATGATGAGAACATAATCATATCATTAAATGTGAGGTGTACGATGAGAACATATTAATACCATTCAATGTGCGGTGTACGATGAGAACATAATTATATCATTCAAAGTGCGGTGTACGATGAGAACGTAATAATATCATTCAAGGTGCGGTGTACGATGAGAACGTAATAATATCATTCAATGTACGGTGTATGATGAGAACATAATAATCTCATTCAATGTGCGGTGTACGATGAGAACATAATTACTTCATTCAAGGTGAGGTGTACGATGAGAACATAATAATATCATTCAAGGTGCGGTGTATGATACGAAAATAATCATATCATATCATTAAAGGCATGGTATGTAATGAGAACATAATAATATCATTCAAGGTGCAGTGTATGATGAGAACCTAATAATATCAAGCAATGTGAGGTGTATGATGAGAACGTATTCATATCATTCAAGGTGCGGTGTATGATGCTATCATAGTCATATCAGTGTATTTGTTCAACATGAGGAAGATGTGTTATATTTTAATGACAAATATATTCAAGGCGAATTACATATTATGTTTGAGGAATTAAATATTGAAATTTCTTTTCCGGAAATTATCAAAGCATGCACACAGATACGCACTGGTCGCAGTGGTGGGCCAGATCTGTTATTGAACGAATTTTTTAAATACTGCAGTGACACATTAATACCTTATTTACATAAATTATTTAACTTATTGTTTTCATCTGGGTATATGGGAAAATTGGTCCGAGGGCTACATAGTCCCACTGCATAAAAAGGGTGATATAAATACAGTTGAAAATTATAGAGGAATAACATTACTAAGTACGCTGGGTAAATTATTTACAAGAATTCTAAATACTAGATTGAATGAGTGGACTGAAAAATATAACGTATATATTGAAGCAAAGGCTTGTTTTCGCAAAAATATGGGAACTATTGATAATATTTTCGTATTGCATGGGCTGATAAATAATATTATTTGTGAAAATAAAAAAACTATATTCGATTTTTGTTGACTTTACTAAGGCTTTTGACTACGTTGTTAGAAATATATTATGGTACAAATTATTGAATATGGCGTCAGAGGGAAAATGATTAATAATGTTAAAGCTATGTGTCACAGAGTCAAAATATCCCATTTGGCAAGTTGTCCAAATCCTATATTTTCCCTATATGTTGTGGCCCTCCTGTTCAATCCAATATACTAAGTGTCCGGTATTTGTCCATTATTTGTGAATGTAAGTCAGGTCAGTCCATGTTTTGTTATGTCATGTGCATGTATACGTCAGTGTGGTCGAGTGATCTGATTGGGTACCGTATGAATGAACCTTAACCTCTTCTTTGTATGAAATATGAATTCCCGCATATTAGGGACATGCTCGCACTAGGCCATTTTGAACAGTCGCCATTTTATAGATCGTTAGCTGTAATTGCATTTACATGCACTACAACTGTTAAAAGAATATGTCTTAAGAGATCTCGAATATACATCTATCCATGGTAAGTCATTGCTAAACTTGTTGTAATAATTGATCATGGACTTGATGCTAATTGTAATGTTGGTGTGACGAAGTCTTTTACAAAGGCCCGGCAATAATGGCGGCGGTTGTTTATATGTCTAAGTTCAATAAATGCGATATATTGAGAATGCGATATATTATCTTTTACATATATGTTAATGTTGGAATTGAACTAGGATGGGATAACCATTACATGAGTATATTTACTCTAATATGTTAACTGACTCTGTGATAAATATTAAGGTATTCGTTATTGTAAATACTTGTTTTTATATCGATAGGTCACCTAATAAAGGAATACAAGAAAATCCCACTACATAGTTTTGTTTTACACGACCCCGATGACACTATGTATGAAAATGTAAAATCAAGAGTTAAGTATGAAAACCAACTATGGGATACATTTACATGCTATTTAGGGGTACGTCAAGGAGAGAGTAATTCGTTATTTTTATTTTCGATGTATATTAACGACTTAGATTTTTTTTTTGTTTTAAATGGGTATAATGGCATTGACACTGGAATGTTGAACATATTTTTATTATTGTACGCAGATGATTTTATCATCATGTCTGAAACAGAAAAAAGGCTTACACCAGGGTTTTTATTTTCTTTATGAATATTGTAATAGATGGAAATTAATGGTTAATGTAAATAAAACGAAGGTCATGATTTTTGGGAAAGGAGGCCGTTTGCCAAGGGGTTTAAACTTTAAGTATGGTGAAGTTGCTATTGCTATTGTTAATACATTTGTTTATCTAGGTGTTGTGTTTTCTACCGGAGGGTCGTTTATAAAAACATTTAGCACATTAAGTGGGCAAGCATTAAAAGCCATATTCCATTTAAAGAAATATACTTATAAATTTACAAATTTGTCAGTATCTCACATGTTGAGTCTTATTTAATAAATTGATATTGCCTATATTGAACTATGGATGTGAGGTATGGGGGTTTGCGAAAGCAGATGAAATAGAGAGAACACATTTATCATTTTGTAAAAATGTATTTGGTGTAAAAAAACAGACGCAGAATGACTTTATTTATGGGGAACTAGGAAGACAGTCACTCATTAATTATAGAATTCAAAGAATTATAAACTTTTGGTTTAAGATTGTTGAGAGCAATGATACAAAGTACATAACCATTGTGTATAATATGATGTTAGATGATATGGTAAAATATCCTAACAAACAAAATTGGGCAAAATGATATATAGGGTCCTTCAAGGTCCTATAGAAACCACAGCGTCCGAACGCAATGGCATCGTAGGTCCGCACTGTATTGCAAACAAGGACTTGAAACTACAACGAAAGAGACAAAAAACAACAGAAAGGGTGGTGAAGACAGGGTTACCGACTTGGAACGGTCAGTAGGCAATAAGACCTACTGGTTAGCTTGAATCGATTTTATATGCGCACAATCCTCGCTATTATCCTGTCTTCAGCGCCCAAATAGACAAGACAGTGTAAACAAAACTAAATCCGATCAAAAGGAAATCTCTAACAATAAAGTCCACATCCAGAGAAACCAACTAAAGATATACATACAAAATAATAAACATCTCAGGATGAAGAATTAGTAAACTCAACCCGTGCTAGGACATATGTATTGTTTTCGGAATTTCGATTTCAACCGTATTTGGAAAATGTAAATTTAAGAAAATTTAGATGTGCTTTAAGCAGATTACGAGTGTCATCTCACCGTCTTGAAGTGGATACGGGAAGATGGCACAAACCACAAAAACTACCACTTCATGAACGTAAATGTCAGTTATGTAACAATCTCGAGGATGAATTCCATTTCTTGTTTGAATGCACAATGTACAAAGAACTGCGTTTAAAGTATATCAAACCATACTACTGGAAGCATCATAATATTCTGAAGTTTACTGAACTCATGAACAATAACAATGTACGCATAGAAAGAAACCTTGTCTTGTATTTTTTTGAAAGTTTTAAAATACGTAATGAATTATTGTATAATAATACATAAGATTCTCCTCGTCAACTCAAATTCTAAAATCATATTTTGTTCATATTTCTATGTATATAGCTACATTTGATATGAGTATATCAAGTAATAACAAGTATACTTTAGTTGAACCATGATTAATCATTTGATGATATTTTGTATATTGTTAAATAAGCATTTGTGTACTCATGGGCCTATGGCCTTTTGTATGAAATAAACTATTCTATCATACAAAGTGCGGTGTATGATGCGAACATAGTCATATCATTCAAGGTGCGGTATATGATGAGAACGTAATAATTTCATTCAAGGTACAGTGTATGATGAGAACATAATCATATCATTTAAGGTGCGGTGTTTGATGAGAACATAATAATATCATTCAAGGTGCGGTGTATGATGAGAACGTAACAATTTCATTCAAGGTACAGTGTATGATGAGAACGTAATAATTTCATTCAAGGTGCGGTGTATGATGAGAACATAATAATATCATTCAAGGTGCGGTGTATGATGAGAACATAATCATATCATTCAAGGTGCAGTGTATTATGCGAATATAATCATATCATTCAAGGTGCGGCGTATGATGAGAACATAATAATATCATTCAAGATGCGGTGTATGATGGGAACATAATAATATCATTCAAGATGCGGTGTATGATGGGAACATAATAATATCATTCAAGGTGCCATGTATGATGAGAAAGTAATAATATCATTCAAGGTGCGGTGAATGATGAGAACATAATAATAATACCATTCAATATGCGGTGTATGATGAGAACATAATAATATCATTCAAGATGCGGTGTATGATGGGAACATAATAATATCATTCAAGGTGCCATGTATGATGAGAAAGTAATAATATCATTCAATGTGCGGTGAATGATGAGAACATAATAATATCATTCAAGGTGCGGTGTATGATGAAAACATAATAATATCATTCAAGGTGCGGTGTATGATGACTGTCGCTGCGGTAGTGATGCTGTCAATACAACAAATACTACGCCGACACCACTGCCGGAATGGTGTTACAGTCCGACAGGTGAGGACTGCAGCTGGTATGCCGAATGTCTCGAGGTATTTACAGTAATTATTTTAATTTGTTTGTTTATCTACGTTTAAGACTATCACACTGTAAATATGCCTGTTTACTGCTGAAACAAATATAAAAGGAAAAACAACCGTTTTCATAAATGGCATAAAAGGCCAACTAATCAGAAAATGTTAACAGAGAGTGGCAACATTTGAATAAGAAGCACAACCTCAGACTCTAATCCGTACATGATCGAGTGTTTCGCCCTTTTACAAACCTAGCCACTCCAGTATGGTGAGGCTGCAGTTTCTCGTCTATCTTCCGGAAAATATACTTTGTCTGATTCCTCATACCCATTTTCCAATGCGCTTTATTGGATTGTATACAATGCTTGGAAGTTATTATTCCTGGACCTTGGGGTTGAAATCGTTGGCCAGGCGGCGCTCCTTATGACAAAACTTCTCGACCTTCTGGACTTGAACTACATAGTGTCCACGTTCCTGTCTCATCCAGCGCTGACAGTATCCATCTGGCTTCTAATTGTGACTGTTGTCACAGTAATGTCTCTGCTTGATGTTATCCTGATTTTCAAAATTGTTTTGGTCCTCATGTTTTCACTTCACGCATTCGGGATGAGTTGTTTGTGGTGGATAGCCATATGCATTGTCTAGGTCCAACCAGATCACTATCACGTCATTGTTGTTGACCTTGTCCTCGACCTGTCTTATAAATCATGACAGGGCGCTCGTTTGCTCCAAATATCCAGGGAAGAAAAACTAACCAGACGAGCGTGTTTAACACTTGTATTGTGTACATGATCTGCTCATGATCGAAACATTTAATAGTAATGTTTCTAGAACTGTCCAGACTTACTAATGAACCATACTCGTTGAACAAAATATAACTAGGGCATGATGAGGGTCTCATGTATACATATATATTCTTTCGTCCTTTATCATGACTCACAACAAAATGTAATGAACATATAACAAAACAAATATACACACTTCCCCTACAAAACGCGACAGCCGCCACAAGAAAGGCAATAGAACGGATTGTTTGACAATTCAACAACAAAGATTGAAGGTACTCTATTGCATGTTCTACTTGTAAACATTATGTGTGTCACTCACACAATGGAATCCAACTTTTAAAAGATAATGTAATTATTTCAAGCTGTCACAAAAGCCGTATCAGGCATTCACTAATTACTTTGTTCTCGCATTCATTTTCGTATAAATTACTAAACGTAGAACTCAAAAGTACCTGAATAATTGTCAAGATACTTGGGACAGCATATATTTTCTAACTGATTTTATTTGTGTCTTTATTAATTGCATTGCCAGGTGCGTTACCCGTGTAAAGAACAAGGGTCTTCATATGCTATTGACTTTGCCGAAAAGTTCTGCAACCTTTACATAGAAAATAAACCAGGATTTACTTCAAAGGGTCAAGAATGGATCGATGCAGTGAGAAAATGCTTGCAAGTTGAGTTGGTACCTTTCATACGACCATGGGAACATAAAACATGCGATCAGATTAGAAATTTAGCATTCAAATCGCATGCAGGTTGTTACACTTATCCGCATGCTGGCGCCCCGTCCGTATGCGACCTTGGATTGAAGGATTGGTTTCGCATATTTTGGACCGTGAAAGGAAGCTTTGTCAGCAGAAGTGTTATTCCTATCTTTGGACAAATGTTTGACGTTGCCTTTACATGCGCATGGGAAATTGTTAGAAATTTATACGAAGATGCTAAGAATTTCTTAATGAATCTGAAGGTTTCAATCGGATCGAAATTAAGAAAGAAAATGTCAGTTATAGATGCAAATGAAGTCGCTGCACAGCTATCTGACAACATTGCCTCCCAAATGCATTGGCAGGAAAATGGAATCGTCTGGTTTGCGTACGCAAGAAATGAATCTGATGAGTCTTACAGGAATGGCAGAAACATTTCTTTATATTTGATCATTGCATCGGAAGCAGCAAACGACCTAAAAGCAGGAAGGCCGGCCCCTTCTGTTAACATGACTAAAACCGTGAATGAACTGGTGGATGCAGTGCGAAATGAAAAGCTGCATTTCAACCTTGCGCAAGGTCTGAAGTTCGAACAAATGAATCTCTGCAGTAACACCGCCTGTAATGAAACTTGGTTAGGTGTAGCTGCAACTGTTTCCAGGCCTTAATGGCGTCATTCAACGCAATGTTTTCTTAAATGCGGTATACAAGCCCTGTTTTTATTGGATATTTTCTGTTGAAGAAATGTAGATCTTCTGACAGTTATATGTTATACAACTTGTAGGGAGAAAAACGATTACGTTTAATCTCTGGACATTAATCGTTTCTATATACAACGAAAAGGAGAAAGCAATGGATGTAATACACTTAAAAACGATCAGCAGCCGTCGCCCATATGTAACTGTGTCTATAACATCATGGCATCATCAGCGTATAAGCAGCACTAGACACCTTAATAAGGAATTAGCACCTCTAGAATAAACAATGGAAATCCTGCTCGGCCGTAGACTTTGACTTAAAAGGAAGAATCAAACGCTCCTGTAGAAATGTATGGGTGGGCGGAGGAGCGTTGAATAGACGGGCAATTCCTTGAATGATATCAAGCTGCTCATCTACGTAATGAAAATGCAATTATATAATATTTGTGAATTCAGTTTAAACCATTCACTAAAGTCTCTCTTTCGAATATACTTGAATCATTTGGTTAAAACTATAAAGGTTTTGTGGTTTCTCTATGTAATAGTAATAGTATACTGTGCTTTTGAAATGCGCATGCATGGTTAGTTAAATATAGAGCAAGGCCATTCTACTTTAACACACGCGTTGTTTTGTATTATATTGTAATACTGTTTATTTGTATAAGTGTCTCTTCAGTCATAGTTAGATTTAATCATTATCAGAAGTCGTTATTAATCGAATCGTATAAATAGGCAATTTTACTATTAATAACAATCATATGCATGTCTTGTCATATGAAAATTATATGAAATTTCTTTGATTAAAATAGCATATAAATACTCAAAGGGGCAACAAGCACAAACAAGAGAGAAAAGAAGCAAACTCGGTTTTATAGAGTCTGTTCGTGAGAGGTATTATAATATGCAACACCCCTCACGTCCCTAGTACCGGCTCAAGCGGTATTCTCCTTTAAAATCAGAAAGAGATAATCCCAAAAGACCAGTAAGTAACGTTTATTATTAGGATTATATGTATTTCCCCTTTTATATGATAATATCATATGATTCTTATAGAAAATGAGTCACATATAAGTCTCATATAAAAACGTTTCATATCATAGTTGTATAATATGAGTTTCATATCACAGTTGTATAATAGGAGTTTCATATAATGTTCACATTAGAATCAATTAAAAGTTTTCACACTTTTTCGTATAATTTTAATGAAAAATATGTGTCAGCTGTTATATGATATATGTTACTTTTAACACATAACTTAAAGTGTGGGAGTGGAATAACACAATTATATATTTTCGATGTACCACTAATTATATAAATATGTTAATAAGCCTAGTATGCGCTGTCAATAAAAATCGATAATGACTATGATCCAATTTCCACGGTTTATGTCGGTTTCGCATGTTAAAGCTGTACAGTCCCTATTTTAACTGATAATAACTCATGAATATGAATGAGTCACGTGTGAAGTAGTTTCAAATCGACGAACACCCCAAAAGTCGGTATATAAGGAGAAATCGATACGTAAAATTTCACATTTTTATTTAGCCTTCGTACAGGTAAGATCGATAAATATACGGCTCCAGAATATATGTGATAAAAAAATAGTTGCCCGGAACGGGATTTGAACCACAGCCATTGCACTTGTAAGATTTGGAAGATTTATGCTGAACCTCTAGACCACTGCTATTTATTGGTATTTTGTAGCATTTTTAATACTAATAGGCATTACGTAATAACAAGGGCGCGCACACAAACTCATCAAGCGCTAAATAACAAGTCGATATATGGTTGATTTGAGACGAAGTATTAGTTTCATATTTATAAGATACAGTATTACACCAGGCAATGTTAATTTACACGTGCGACAATATGAACTGCATATGTATTGATCAATCTTTAGTTGCGTTCAAATATGTTAAGTTATTTTGCCTCATAATATATAGTAGTTAGTATACTATTTTCTCAAGTAGCGTTGTAGTTCAGTGGTTAGAGCACAGGACTTGAACTCAGAAGGTCGTGTGATCGAGCCCCGAAAGAAGCTAACTTTTTTTTTCGGTAAAAATTACTGTTACCTGTGTATAGGTACGATGTGCACTGGTCGATGTATATACAGTAAATGATTTCATGCGCTATATTTGCTCGCTTAAATACCCGATTTCGACATGAGCTGGTGAACATGAAGTTACAAATAAAGACACGCCTACAAAGAAGAAATCGATTGATATAGGGACTCTGTAGCTTTAAAGCGACAGGCAAAACGCAATCAAGGTCGATATGTGAGTTTGTGATAAATAGAATCTAACATTCGTTCTAATTACATTCGTTCTAATTCATTATTGAATTTATTGAACTCGTTAGCAAACATGATATAATGGTCGGCAAACGCCTCGCATTATATCATTTTGCCAACTCGTTTAATGAATTCAATAATGAATGAGCACTCATGTAAGATCCTCTGTATATTAGTCTTATATAAACGGTTTCAAATAAGAATCATGTACTGCTCCTTTTATATGTATCATCCTTTAATAAGTATCATATGATAATCATATATAATCATATGATAATTATATGTGACGTCTGTTATAGTTTAAATTTGAATGTACTGGTTCACCTGTACAAGAGGCGGAGGTACTCTGATATTTTGGTGCTGTACATATAGAATCATCCTAGATAAAATGTATGTCACTAAATCAATACCAAACTGGAGCTGATGCACAAACGCAACCACTCCCCGTCCCTCATCCAAAACCAATCAATAAATAAATAAATACAAGCAACAAACAACACTACACAAATATAACCCCTCACAAAAGGTTAACCCATCCCCAATATAGAAACACAGATACTAACCCATAGGTTCAAAGCAATTGAGTTGCTTATTACGGCAGATTCCGAGGGAAATTTATCAACTCTAATATATTATTTGAAAAGTTATGTTCAAGGAAAACACGGCAATCTTCTTTCATGTAACTAAACGTTGATAACATCGCACCACAAATATAGTTAAACCTGTGTTAGATTGATATCTACTGAAAAGGGGATCCCTTGGAAGCAACAAACACAAACAATGGAGAAAAGTAGCATTCTCAATTTCATTGTCTGTTCATGAGAGGTAATATAGGTTCAACCCCTCTCATGCATCCAAACACCGGCTTACACGGTATTCTACATTAAAGCCACAAATAATGGACTTGATTATCCCAAAGGACAGTACTAACACTACGGAAGAAAAAGTGAAAACAAGCTTTTGTAATGACATGCGAGAAGGTTTTATGTTTTAATATTAACGAATTAAGAACTCCGTGGTGCCATTGAGTTTCGTCGGTGTGTTCTTGGGCAAGACCCGTTCCCTTAGCCTCGTCCGTCGGATGGGGACGTAAACCGGACGGTCCCGTGTATCGGTCTATCCTTTGAGCACGTTAAAGAACCATAGGAATCTATTCGATAATAAGAGTAGGGCACGGTTCCCGGATTCCTATGTATCATCCCCTCTCTCTGGAGCGGCCCTAAATAACCTATACTGTGTTGATGAGCCGAGAAACAACATTCAATTCAATTCAAGTCAGTTCAAGATTACCGTGTGTCCCCTTTAACTAATGTAATACTACAAGTCTCGTTATCACCGAACTATGAGAGTACCTGTGCGCCCACTACCCACCCTTGCAATCAAGGTTAATGAAGATTTCTCAAGTTTAGTAAATGATGTACGAAATATAAATAATCATATATACATATACTTATATATAATTACTGTAAAGCTTTATATACATATGTAAATGGTGTAGACATGTATATTGTTAGAATTATAGCCTTTGTTGTTGTGTTAGACTATTTTAAAGATTATTTAGCCGCTATTATGTTGTGAATGGACTTGAACGGATTTCTAGGTGTTATTCTTCAGAACTCAATTGTCAATATTGCATTGTTGATTGTATACAAATATATAGTAATCCCATATTTGTTTTTCTTCAAATTATAGCGAAGACAAATGTTTTCGGTGTAACTTGCTTTATCGGAGTATTTTATACATTGTTAATATAGAGGTGAACGAGAGCCATAAATTCAATCAAAATAGCCTGGTTTCTTCCTAAACATGCCTCCGACACCTAATTATCAGTAAAACTAGTTACTTCCGTTTGAATTATGAAAAAAAACAATTATAAAAAGGGAATCAGGGTTCGTCTAAACGAAAGTTCCTCATATAATTGTGATATAGACTTTGCAATTTTTTTTTTTTACAATAAAAAACATAAATAAAATTATGCAAATGTGATGTAGATGTATACTTCTTTTACACTGTGTTTGTTTTCAAGACAGCTAACTACTTTTAAAATAATAATTTAAACAACAAACTTTGCGAGATGACTCCCGAAAACGGATGACTCCTTTATTTAGGGTAAAAAGCGACATGGTTACTAGAATCAATGTTTTCGGCGAGTTTGATGTAGGCCAGAAATAGAGGTTTTCTTTTAAATGTTATAGAGATATGTACCTTCCAGATAGCTATGGAAGTGTAATGTTTCACATTAATTTTCCTATCAAAATCTCTGTAAAATGTTCTTCATACGCCACAAACATATTATTGGGCACCCTCTCATATGTGGAAAGTGTACGTAACAACCGCCACTGTTCAAGGTGGGAGTTGTCTGTGTGTGTGTGTGTGTGTGTGTGGGTGGGTGGTGGGGGTGGGCATCTGACCTGAGATTTAAAAGGATGCGCCCCATCACCTTCCCACCCCCTACCCCAACTAAACTCATGAAAGTCTGTTTTGAAAGCCCTTGCAAGCATACATTTTTAAACATATTAAGACAAGAAATGTATTGCTATGTTTTTGACTAGACTGCCAAGTGTAATTCTCATCCGCGACTGCACTCAGCACTTTCATATGTAGCTGTCCCATGCTAGTATCATGAATCAACCGTGGAATATATCACCAACACATCAAAGGGTTTGAGGGGATCTTATTTGTATTAGTTTAAATATAGACCATTTGTCGGTTGAAACCTAAGATGAATTTTCTTCTATCAGACAGAAACACTGTCGTAATACTTATTTAATGATTCTCAAGTATCGAGAAAGAAAATAAGGCCTTTTTTTACTTCATATTTTTAAAGTTGAATGGTCTTTTTTGTCATTATAGCACATTTGATGCCATATAAAAAGGTCGATTTATTTTGTGGTAGCGGCAAACCACCCCATTTTCCTGGTTAGCACCAGTACTGTATACTTTCTGCAATCTGTAAGAATCAACTCTTTTTCACCTACAATTTGAGCCTACAATTGAGCTCCCAGTGGGATTTGAATCCGCAGCGTTGAGAGGTGAAATGAGAATGCATACAAATATAAAAAGGGCAACCGAGCATCTCTATAACTCAATATGTCCATGGGACACGAATGACCCCCACTGAAAACAATCCGTAGAAAACTGTACAATGCAAGAATATATATTCATAAATAATTCTGATTTGATGCAAAATCGATATGCACTTCTTAAACATCATAGATAAACATAATGTAAAGTTTCGAAACAATTGGTTAAACACTGAACACACTGTCACAGGATATCCGTTTAAGTGTTCATATAGTTCAAAGTTATCCATTGTATAAACACGCTCCATTTTCCGAACCCTTTCTTATGATGTTTGTGTGCATGAAAGCACCTCAAGGAATACCACTTTTAAAACGCTGCTTCTTACACTACACTACTCCCTCACATAACGCATCCCACCAATGTTGTGAATGTTCATACCTATCCGTTATAATATGTATTTCATCGTCTAAACATCTAGATAACTCGGTATAATAACATTGAGTCCAAGTCATCATGTATAATACTTCAGATATTTCAACATTTGCCCAAGGATGTATCTCGCGTTCGTTTAACCAAAATGAATTGAATTCTGTCCATTAGCATCGTACCGATCCCGGACTAAACCAAGACTTAACTCATTATTAAAGTCTATATCGAGTAATTTGTGTGACTAAATCTAAGCTCGTATATAAACGAAAACCCTTCATTGGTTTTTGAATCCTATAATCTTATTGGTTAGTTTCATCACTATCAATAAAAAGGCAAATGTCATGGCTTTTTAAAGAGATACATGCTCCAACAAGTCTCAAACCTCCTATGTTAGGATATTGGTCGGTTATTGTCTTATCATTTTTATTTTTGTGACAAAAACATTCTTAAACGTCTCCACGCTTTTATTAAGTTGGCGCGTCTGTATGTTTAATGATTATTTCGTTAAAGAAAGATACAAATATCGGACAGGGAAAGCAGACGACACTCAACCACAAAACACAAAAACAAACACTCAAACAGACAAACGGGAAGGCAAAAGTAATAACATATGCAAACGACATCACAAACACAAAAGGGTTGACAATAGGGCTACCGCCTTGGAACGGTCAATGGCAACAACGGCCACTGGGGGTTTAAACCAGTTCTAGGGTGCACCAAACCTCACACTTACACTACTGTTATCCCATTAAAAGAGGACATTGTAAATAAAGAAATCAAATGATATCACGCATCCACTCTTGAAATGTACAACATTGCTTTTTATATATTTCGCAAGGACTTGCGAAAGTATCGTAAGTATTCGACCGAATATTTGGTCAGAGAGGGATAATACAGGGATTGTCTTATAAACGTGAGATTAAATTCTATCCACAGAGGGTTTTTTATACGTGTATAAACTCTCGAGGATCCATTGAACTAACTGTAAAAGTAAAATTGAAACTCTCTTTTATTATCTATAATGATCTAGAAAGTACCAAGGCAAACCTAAAACTTTGTCTCGTTTAATGTAAAAATTAATTATCTAAAAACACGTTTCTTCAATAATTCATTCAAAAAAACACACGTTATTTCAGAGATAATACGCTAAAGTATCGTGTTTTATTAGGAAAAACTAGTTTTTGAAAGACAGTGCCTTTTTCTGCCTGTTATGAATTTCTTTATTATCTTATATATATTTATAAAACATAATATGACCAGTGACAAAAGTGTAGCTGAATGATTTATCTTTCAGATAGTGTAAAATGCAATACAATCCGACACCTGAAAAAGTTATACTATTTTTAATTAAAATAGTATTCTCCGTCTAATATACAATTACACCGAAGTTCATATATCACCTGCGTTTATTTTACAAACCGCATACACCTTAATGGCCTACCGCAAGGTCATTAAGATTTTTTATTCTGATAATCTGATAAAACATAAAGGATCTCTGAAACTGAGAGATTTTAAAAATACGCTCGTTCAGAAATTTATCTGTCTGTTCACGATATCCTAAGAAAAGTGGCGCCAAAAGCATTACACCACCGCCAGAAAGATGTCTGTTCTTGTTCTTGGCATGTCCTAAAAATAGAAAAACATTTCACAACATTGCATCAGAACCATTTCACAATATTTCATCATCTGATGACGTCATTCCTGCGCGTGCGCGATCGTAGCGCCCAAGGGTCGCATGTACTACTCACCTCTGTCGACATTCAGACATGCATGTTGATATGATATTGTGCTGAACTGGTGATCCTGTGAATTTCGGAATTAGTGGATCCAAATAACCTTATTCCCTCAAGCCACAAATGTTACTAGACATATTTGTTTTGAATATAGATATAAAAATCGAACAGGAAAAGCAACAGTCCACCACAAATACACACAGAAACAAATAACAAATTAAAGATGAATAAAGGCCGAATAAGGCATCAACAAAAACAAAAGGGTAGACAATAGGGCTACCGCCTTGGAACGGTCAGTGACAAAAAAGGTCGCTGTGGGTTTAAACCAGGTTCTAGGGTGCAACAAACTTCACACTTACCCTACCGTCAACCCAATAAAACGGGACAGTGTAAATAAAGAAATCCCCGCCATGACCTATTTTCTAACCAATAAGGCAGCATTAATAGGCAATATAAATAAAACACAAAGATGCTCGTGTATATATAAATACAAAACAACAATAGAAGGTACTCAATGACTTGACAGAAGCCAGAGCAACAAGAGAACAAACCATTGAGGGCACGACAAGACAGGTCTGCAACAAACATCAAACGTCATCTGGGCTTTAGGTAGACGTCATCATAGGTCCACAGACAGTCCGGTTATCGCACAATTAAAGAGGAAAGCATAGTGGGTCCACCACCAAGCATGCGGTTGATGCGGCAAAATGATAGGGTCATAACCTCTTTTGATAAACATGTTAACACGTTTAACAAAGATAGTATGAAAGTGATCATGGCCAAGGAACTTAAGAAGTTTGTAAATCACGTCACCATAGAAGTCAGGTTGTGATAGTCCTTGAAGTTGATGCTAGTACTGTCCGTATGAGGTATTGCTGATTCATGATTCATAAAAATAAATATATTGTACGCTTTATTCTATTCTTGTTCAAGTGTACTCTGTTTCAGATTCGGATGTTAATGTTGTAAAAAGTTGTTATATATGTGACTAGACACATGTTTCAATAAAATCCTCCCATATATTGGTACTTTAGTAAAATTTTACAGCTAATTCCGAGCGCCTCAGGACATCAGGGACTCTGAAAATAAAAATGATAGAAATTATGTTTAGCCATACATATTTTTGTTTCAACTTAAATAGGTAACACGTTGGTGAGATGAAACAGATGAATAAAAAGTGACTATACAACTTTTTTTATAAGAATATAAACTGAACAGAACATGGACCAAAAAGAACTATATAACATGACCTTCTTATTTTACTTTAATTTTTAAACATGATCACTGTTGGTTTGAAAAACGGGACCAAAATCCGGGTATCGCCGGTTACTTTTCTTACCAGTCTTTTCCTGTTAAAAACAAACAACATATTGAATTTTTAAATGGGTCGGAGGGTCTAAACACTGGAAAAAAAAGAAAAAGAAACTCTGTCCTAAGTTGGCTCAACAACACATTATAAGTCATTTAGAGCCACCCTTGGTAGAGAGGAAGGGCACACGGAATAAAAAAATGATACATATGTTGTTTACCGTAACCAGATTTCGTTTCAACTTAAATAGTTAACAAAGAGTATGATAATGAACCTTTGGAAACGGCCAAGCGTGACACATACGAAATATTGCAGTCTCGGTTTGATTGAGACTGTTCATGCGCGGTAGTGAAATATACTAGCTACCGCTCACGCCCTCTAGCCACGGGTTGAGAAGAACTCAGTATCATAAAAATCAACAGTACAGAATTTTAACCATCCCGAAGATGGCAAGTATATGGCGGTGGATATAGCAATATTTGTATCTTTATTTCATCCCCTATATCCAGCGGCGTATGGTCCCAGGATCTAATAAAATCGTATGCCCCGAAGAGCGAAATAAACAAAAAGGAATTTATTTGGGAGCAGCGGTTATGAAGCCTGCGTATCACAAGTAATAACCAAAATTGACATATGTAGATGAATAGTGATTATAGAAAAAAAAATTACATGTACGATCAATTAAAAACAATCGATTTTGGCTAATCAACACATTACCGGTATAACTTATTTAGAGCCACACCAGAGAGAGGGGAAAGACACATAGGAATTCGAGAACCTGCCTTACTCTTACTAATGAAAATATTTCTATGGTTCTTTATCGTGATCGGAGGATAGACCCCCAGTTTCAATCCCAATCCAACAAATGAGACTTAGAAACAAACAAGGCTGAGGGAAGGTGTATAGCACGAAAACACAGACGAAATTTAGTGTCGTATGTGTGACTTGATCCCGGAAGCTCCAGCTTGCTATCATCCGCCGTGCTATCGCTGGGCCATGCCAGCACATTATGTAAAGTCAGGGTCCTGTTTAAGTTTAATATTTTAGATGTAATACAATGACCTTTTTATTTGTTTGTTTCATTTTACACCCGTACTACGCACAAGATGACCTATTTATGTGTCGATGTGCTGTAAAACACCATTCGTTCATTTTTATTTTTAGTATAAAAAGTCTGAGACTTAGTACAGGTGTACAATACCACATATTTTGCAAAGAATATTCATTGCTAAATTCATAGATTTTTTGAAGCTAAGCTTACCTACACACTGGCTTATACCAGGCTCTTCATGTAGTTATACTGTGAGACTGGGAAACATGACTTGGTGAAATCAGTATGGCTGTGGTAAACCATGACCTGAAAAAAATAACATATTGTTCCATTTGTTTTTTAATATTAATAACTATGTTCAACATTCTCAATGCTATCAATGCCAGCTTTCCATACTATTTTACTTAAAACACAACTGGAATTGAATGTGCTTTCCAAAAGATGTATACTGTCCAAAATGTAAGTCACAGACACAGTTACAGATGGTATTCATGAACCAATAGTATTTTCATGACTTATATTTGCATCAATCATTCATCACTCATGTGTTCTAAAAATGATCAGAATTAAGTTAATATGTAGAACCACCAATATTTCATATGTTTCAACGTTAAACACTTTCCTACAGTGATTAAAAGTGTATTTACTTACACAAATCCCTACATAGGCTACAGACAATCATTGCCATGACCCATTTGTTTGGTGTGTTTCATTTTTCAATTTTAATTCTCCGACATATATCTATTTATTTGTATTAAATAAATAGTAACTTTTCTTCAAATTTTCGAACACTTGTTCTTTTTCAAGAAAAAGCACAGAAATTCAACTTTTAAGTAAAATCCATCTTGTTGTTTAAATGGCTGACGTTATGATGAAAAATATACCATAACGACGTCACGTCATTTCCTGTATGACGTTCGGCAAATGACGCGACGTTGTTTCCCGTAACACTCCTTCTACTTTTCAATCTTAGTCCAAGACCATAGGCAAGACCTGTTTTTGTATTTGGTGGATGACATGAACTACTGTGTAAGTATATTTGTTTGTCCGTTGGTTTTTTGTACAAGCTTGTATAAATTCTACCATTTTCAAGTTTGACCCACGTGTCTAGAAACTCAATTGCTGAAGTACTATACCTTAATTCTATTTTAATATTACCGTGTTTGTCATTGGAATACCGAGAGACAATTTTAAATTGAATTCATTACTTGAATATTGGTATAGTGTTCATGAAATCGGTTTGTGTTAAAGTAGAAGGAGTGTTACGGGAAACAACGTCGCGTCATTTGCCGAACGTCATACAGGAAATGACGTGACGTCGTTATGGTATATTTTTCATCATAACGTCAGCCATTTAAACAACAAGATGGATTTTACTTAAAAGTTGTATTTCTGTGTTTTTTCTTGAAAAAGAACAAGTGTTCGAAAATTTGAAGAAGAGTTACTATTTATTTAATATTGAATTAACTTTCCTTTTGAAAGACTATACATATATGAATATTTATTTGTAGTTTGTAAATTACGCACTCGCAAAAGTCAGTCATTTAAAACTTGAAATGATATACGATTATGACTGTAACACTGTTTCGATAAAGGCCTAACGATTAAAGTCAACTCCTGAACAAATAATCCATCGATCTATCTATGTGTGTATGCATCAGAATAATTTGACCTTTGAATACACACCGTGTGTGAGCTATTTTAGCACATCCTTTGGATACAACCGTTCAAATCATTTCACAATTTAGTTTCAGTCACAGTGTGAACCTGTGTGGCATAATGATATTTTAATTTGTCAAGGGAGAAGTGGGGTTTATGGTGTGCGGCTGAGTGGCCCTAGGCCGGATGTTTTTCTGTGTCGCCGCAATTTTTAATAGCCTCTGAAAGATTGAAATGCAGGTACCAACTTTCAAAACGGTCACGAAAAACGTATATTCACGAAAAAATAAGACATTTTGAGAAAAGATAGAACAGGTAATGATCTTCGACTCCCGACAATTTCAACAATATTTAAGAATATACAATTTTTGTGACCGTTTTGAAACATTGGCAATTTCGAAGAAGACTAAAACTTTTTATCTTCGCTTTGTACCACGATTTTCGGCTATTATATCTCTATAAAACCTGTTAACACGATTGTTTGATGAATCTCCGACATAATAATTTACTTATGATTTAATTTGTTTTCTCTGTCATCTAGTCTAAGCTTTAAACGAAAGTTTTTCAAAAGGGTACTACAAAATTCGCGCATCTGCACGTGAAATGATTCAGCGGCGCCCCTGCTGCTTGTTCGGTGTAATACGAAGACCAAATCAACATACGACGTCATCATACAAACATACGACGTCATCATACAACGACAGTAATCAAAGGCCGCTACAAGAATACATGTTGCTTAGGGGGCCTTTTTGAAGTTATGTGATAAATAGAATCTCAAATTCGTGCCTAATTAATATCGCATTTATTAAACTCGTTGGATAAAATTGATATGATGCTTGTCACAGCCTCGCATCATGTGTCCAACTCGTTTAATAAATGTAGTATTAAAGAGGCACTGTTGATCACTTCTGTAAGATCCTCTGTATAATTATGCACTTTAAAACTACTTTCGACTTTGTCATTATTGTGAATATATGTTGAAATCTCTTGCGCTAGAATCATTAATGATGTTGTCATTACTAGCTGATCGATGAGCCATGTGAGCTGCATCAGTGACTATGCAACATAAACGCACTATTCAAGCAAGAGTGTTTGCACTTAGTAATGGAAAATATATCGTGAATATAAAGATTTAGCTAAGATAACTACACAATACACTGCAGTGAATTGACATGCTCTTTTTATAATAAAGCATGCGTATAATATCACTGAATCATCGAGTGAAGGTTTCACGAAAAGACAGATTTCTCTGAGGTGTGAACAATAACATTATTAGTACGCGTGTTCTTAAAATCGTACAACTCATATAAAAGACGTCTAGACGTAATAAATCATGTGTGAATACAATGCAGGTGACACATAATTGCAATGATAAATGTGCACAAGCATTTGACAATTAAATATAATATAACTAATGTAAAGATATGCTAGTTTCAATATTACTTAGGCCTTAATTGTTTTATTATTTGTTTCACGAACGAATGAGACAGAGAAGTGCCGTAGGAGGAGGAAAAAAATAAAAAAATAAAAATTTAGAAAAATAATTATTTCTTTGGAAAGGAAACAAGAATAAAATATTCAATTGAAATCTGGAGGTAACATAAAAATAAGAAGTATCACATTCCCTACAGAAAAAAAATTCCTAATTTCGTTTTATCGTAGGAGGGTTCGAAAAACGATCAATCAAATCAAAAAGGCCTTAGATGCATGTTAATGATAATTAAATGTTGAACAATCTAACAATGTCAGACATGAAGCCCTTTAAATTAATGTGTTTTTAGTTTAGCATCTCAATATTCTGGATAATGGATAATGCACTGTTAAGTAGTAAAACAAAATGTTCACTAAATTACTCGCTGATATATATCTCGGGAAATTCCGCTATATAATTTATATATTGCACTTAATTTTGCGTAATATTACAGAGAATTTCCAGGATGGTTTGTAAAAAAGAAAACTGTTGCAGCTAGTTAGAGAAAGGACAAAACTGTGCTGTTAGTAGACTTGTTAATCACAATACACTTTGAAACACGATATTCGTAAATGTTGAAATGTTGACATTTTAAGCCATTTCTGTCTTGTAAATAATGTAAAGAGATTATAAAAGTTTACGTCCGACGTTTGCTCATCTGCTTAAGCCAAGGCATTTTTCTATTAAAGGGACAAATGGCAATCTTGATTTGTTGAAAACTCGCGGCGTCCCGTTATTTTTTCTAAATAACATGCATTATTTCAATCATTAATAATAATTAAAAGAATAATATAAACCAAATTGATTTTGTATTTTACTGACTTTTGATGATACTGCGTCAATAATATATTTCAACATCTGGTAAAAAAATATAGACGGTAATGTTGATGCTTGACTGATTGACCAGTGTCAGAATAATGTGACTGGGAGTATCATGTATACTACGGCGTGGTATTCCAGTGTGGCAGCACTATAAAGAAACCATTGAGTTCGCTGCTTCAAGTAGACATATCATCACATCACACACACAAACACATAGATAAAAGTCCAGACTCCATTGTGCCTATAATCGTCGGGTATGACGCCTGTCGTAGGACTATAATCCTTTGAAATACACACACACACACAAACATGTTGATACTTGATAAAAACATCCAGATTGCCATGTGACCCTTTAATAATGAAACTTTGAAGTGATAACATTTGGTGTGTTATGTGTTGTTTTAGACTTTTTTCCGAAAGGGAAAGTCTTAAGTAGCCATATATCAATTGATTAACAGCAGCATATTGTACATACAATATAAAGCGGAAATTCCCGAGTTGCGTTCCTTTTATTCTTTAGTATATAACATACATAATAAATTACTTAAAATGTAAAAATAATGATAGTTTCTACTCTTAATGGTCAAAAAATAATGCATGAGCATTACAATGACTCATTGTTTAGAAGTAAATTTATAATTAAGAAATAGAACATCGTTTAAGGTGAATTATCATTTAATATATCACGGTTTGGAGTTCAATTGTAAACAATTGTAATGTTTACAACTGAACGACAAACCGTGATATATTATAGATAATTCACCGTAAACGATGTTCTGTTTCTATTCTAATACCCCTAAAACGCACACATCTGAAATCTTTCGCATTGCTTTGCTTACTCTCCTAACGTTGCATACGTTACAATGCGAAATGCGCAATGCACAATGCTTATTCTCCTAACGTTGCAAAAATTACAGTGATATATCGTTCAATATAACGAGATATTTTAAACGAGTCTATATAGTGCGGGTGTATTATAATGAACAGTAATGCTAGGTTACGGACCAGGGTTAATTTAAGCAATGTCGGCTCTATTTCATTCTTAATATATGAAGAGTAATATTTTAGACCTTAACAACTCGTCGCTAACAAAATATTTGATTAATGTAGCATTTTTATCTTGAATCGGATTGTTATTTTAATTCAAGATTTTTCTAGAAAAAAACTGATGTACTCACTTTAAACCAAGTTTCGAGGAAGGTGATAAAGAAGGAACACAACAAAATATCACTTCTACACAAACTATGTACATTATGAAACATTAGAAACAAATACATTCCTAAATATTTATAAATTGTTGCAGTCATTAAACAAAAAGGTTATTCTTAGTTTAAGTAAATTCATTTCCGATGCACTTGTATTAAGGCTATCTACATCCATTTTAACAGACTAAAAAAAATAACACTAGATATCTTATTTTAGAACATCCTCGTTTATCATTGACATACCATAATATGTGTATGTTTTTGATTGTTTAAATACACTCAAGTGATATGAAAACGCAACACGGGAATTTCCGCTATATATTGTATGTACAATATGCTGCTTTTAATCTAATGGTACATGGCTAAGTAAGACCTTTCCTTTTGGAAAAAATACTAAAACAACAAATAATACAGCAAATAGTATTCCTGCAATGTTTTATTATTCACAGAGTACGCGTTTGGCTCAATCATGTGAGCAAACTTAGGATGCAAAATTTTGCAAACTATTTACGTTAAATACAGTACTGAACTAGCTCAATTTTTCGAAGAGCAACTTCAACATTGATGAAGTTCTAGTTACAAAGTGTAGTGTGATTAAAACGTCTACAACATCACAGTTGTGTCCTTTCTCTAGTTAACTGCAACATTTTTTTAAAAAAACATCTTGGGATTTCTTTGGAATATTATGTGCAATTAAGTGTGCAGTATATACAATATATTTTAGAATAGATATGTGATAAGTATTTTGTTTTGACCCATAGTTTGTAAAACATTTATTTTTTGTTTAAATTGTTACATCTTTTGAGAGTTACCCTCCCTTTATATGAAAACATGAAATGTACTGATAAAACACATTACATCAGTCAAAGATCGCTTAAAATTATAAAATTCTTAAAATTGTAATGAAATAATAGAAAAAAACATAAAAAAATGACCAATTTATCGCAGATTTCTCGTCTATAAAAATTTGAATATGGATAATCTTAAATAACCTCCCTTTAAATTGAATATTGTTTGAAATTCAAGTAACTGTAATTCAGCGTTAACATTAAATATTTCGAAAATGTCTTTTGCAAACGCATTTGTAGTGGTAATGCTAGTAAAACATGATGTCAAAATAATTTTAACTGGCATACTTTAGAATTAGGAACATCGAAAACTTCACTAATTCGAAGTACTTAATAAAATCCTATATACCCAGTTGTATAAGTGTTATAACTTATTTTTAAGAAAACACATTGACTTAAAAAATTTAAAATATGTTCATGCAATCAGAGCAGACGATTTACACTCGTTATTTTGCAGTTTAACCGTATCTCTTATCAAGCTCAAAATACACAAAACAATGAGAATATTATTGACATATTCTTAGTGTGGTACTTAGCAATTTGGTTTAGTGTAGAAGGATTTGGCACATACACGAATTAAGTCTGCACTTGTGAATAAATATAATATTTTTTGTTCATCTGTATGGGTATTAAAATAGGGATTTAGGCTTATTGCTTTATCATATAAATTAGCTCTAATACCATTATATAAAGGACAGGTTATCATAACATGTAACTCATTTTCCACCTGAACATTACAAAATGGACAATCTCTTTAACTAATCTGAAGTCTTTCATATCTTCCAGCCATATTACTACTACAACGTTCCGAGTTAATATTTACATTCCAATTTATTATAAACTGATTTAAAGATGCACTCTTAAAATTATCTAAAAAATTACGTTGAACAATATACACTCGGAACGTTATTAAACTCAATTTTTTAAACATTATTTAAAACTCTGTAACACCAATGTTTACATTTAGAACCTTAACTATTAAAACAATACTAGAATATTCGTTTATTGAAACATATATTAGGCTTATGACTCAATCGTACCCAGTAATTTGATACCGGAATTATTTGTCTAAAACAAACCGGTTGACATGCCATGTCTCCTGCCATTGCAGCTGATGGTGTGTTTCTTGATGTACCCAAAAATACTCGCATTGCTCTATTTTGTACGGCTTCAATACAAGAATAGGTTTGTTTGAGTAACCCATATTGCTTCACCATAAGCTACAATAGACCAAACCAGCGAATCAAATAGTTTAGTATAAACTTTATAAGGCTCCCACCAACTGTTTTATATTTTAAAATTAACAGTCCTAATGTGCGACTGGGTGACTGTGCAACAAATGAAGCTTTTACATTATAAGTGAGATATTCGTCTAAAACAAGGCCTAAATATATATATATTTATTTTTTATAGATATATCAGATCCGCCATATTTAAATTCAAAAAACCGTCCGTGGTTTTGATCTTGGTCTAAAATGCACAACATGAGTTTTATTTATATTAACTGACATCAAACGCGTTTCACACCAATCATCTAGTGTATTTAACAATAGGCGTAAATCTGTTTCACTTTCGGCCAGCAGTACAATATCATCCGCATATATTTTTTTAATTTATTTATTTACGTCTCATCACAGAATACAACATAAAATGTACATTTTTCATAATACAGTAATAGCGTACATGTGTAGCTCCAATCGGAGGTAAATGAGACGATGGTAAATGATACATTAATTTGCCTTGAAAAACACAAACAAACACATATACTATTCGTATGTACAGAAGATAAGAGTTGAGCAACTAATGGTAAAATTGATTATATAAATATCCAATTGACAGATTAACTAACCTAAAATTAATTTAAAACAAATACACTTTAAGAAACAACTAAAAAGAGTATGATAATGGACCTTTGGAAACGGCCGAGCACGACTCATACGAAATATTGCAGTCTCGGTTTGATTGCGACTGGTCATGAGCGGTAGTGAAATTATGTTAGCTACCACTCACACCCTCTTGCCCCGGGTTGAGCAGAACTCAATATTCATAAAATCAATAGTACACAATTTTAACCATCCCGAAGATGGCATGCATATGGCGGTGGACATGGAGTTTACTACTTCCTCATGTCGTACGGCGTATGGTCCCAGTATCTAATAAAATTAAATGCCCCGAAGAGCGAAATAAACATAATGGAATTTCGTTGGGGGCAGCGGTTATGAAGCCTGCGTATCACAAGTAACAGCCAAAAGACTAAATTAAAAACCAGACAACATATCCTATGAGTGATTAAACAATACCCTGAGCCTTTTATCGACCAGAGTAGTGGAACCACCGAATCAAAAATTAAGTAAGAAATTGAAAATGTACCGCCGATAACTAAATATAAGCATCTGGCTCAGCGATCTCCAAAGATCGAATGAATAACAGTACTGACTGCAAGCGCAGGGAGACGTTTTACTGCCACCACAAATACGCGTCCGGGGGTGGCAGCACTTTAAAACTCCTAATAAACGCAACTTAAAAAAATGTCAAGAGAGATTTATATCATAGCAAATCCGATTTGCTATGGCCTGATTAACATAACTGGTTCAATCATAAATAAAATTCTACCAGATACTTAAAATACAACAACTTTCATTATATACAGGTATAACATATAGTACATGTAACCAATAAGATCAACTACTTATGTGAGAAGAAATGTCTTTTCCTAATAATTAAAAAGCAGGTCTTGGCACATTGTCGAATCATAAGCGGACTGGTAAAAAGAAACACACATTTATATGGAGACGATAGTGTATCAAACGTTAGGTCAATAGTTTTAGTTTTAGTGAATATATCTTCTTTTATATCAGCGTACAATTGGCAGAAAATAATACATGGTATTCATCTTAAACATGCGTTTCACAAAACGGACATAATCTAACATTTTCGGCCAATCCTTCATGTCGCCCAGTCTCAATTCTAAGTGGAGCAACTCCACATCTAAATTTAACAAATGCAGATCAATGTTACTTCGGTAAAACTAAATTGCAATATTCTTCTGTTTAAAAATCGCTTTTCAACAGTTTATACTTTTTAAGCTTGTTTCAAATTCTTCCATTTACACCTACATCGCTATTTATTTTATCTTTCCGACTATCAATAAAGGTTTCAAATATACAGGTACTGATTCTTTGTACTAAACTTGTTTTGGTAATTGGGCTATTGACATTAACATATTTATTCAAATTATTATCATTAAATGTCAATTTAACCCGAAAACACCTGTTTTTACAAGTACTTTAGATTTAGAAAGACAATATGTGAAAATTCGTTTATTATTTCGAGAAGAATGCATATTGACTAATCTAGCCCAATAAATGCCGATACACTTCCATTGTCTAACAATTTCACCGACAGTCGCCGCATTTGGTGTATACCTTCCAATCCCTAGAAAAAATCGCATCGCTCTTTTATGCACAACATCAATACATGAACCATATGCAACGACTGGCCATACCATGGAATCATAAAGTTTTGTATATATCTTATAAGGCATCCCACCTAGAGATTTATATTTTGCTATCAAGAGACCCAATGCTCTACCTGCAGCCTGTGATACTATTTTTGCTGTTAAACTATAATCTAAAAGTTCATGCAATGTTAAACCTAAATACACATATCTATCAGCAGTTGTGTCAATAATGTTTGATCCACATTTAAATTGTACGCATTTATGTCTAAAATAAACAACTTTACTCTTGCTATTATTAACAACCATACCATTTTCCTCACACCATACATTTAGCACATTAAGCATATTTTGTAAATCAGCCTCACAGTCAGCCAATAGAACAGCATCATCAGCATATAATAAAACACAGATCTTTTCATTATCACCGACATCTATTCCATTACACGAGGATTGAATTGCTACATCCAAATCATTGATAAATAGGTTGAAAATAATTGGAGACAATGAACACCCTTGTCTTAAACCAATGTATACATTAAACCAATCTGTTGTAAAACCATTCCATCTAACACAGGAGGAAACGGAATGGGAAAGTGATTTCACTGCCCTTAGCATTTTACCGTTAACAACAGAATTTGTTAATATGTTCCATAATAAGTTTCTGTTTACAAAATCATATGCTTTTTTTTAAATCTATAAAACAGCAGAATGTTGATTGTTTCCTTTTGATTCTTGTTTCAATAATATTTGTTAAAGAAGACAGGTGATTGTACTTCTCTTTTTTCTAAAACCATTTTGTTCATCAACAACTTTTCCATTATTTTCAGTCCATTGTTTCAGTCTTGAATTTAAAATAAAACAATACAATTTGTACATACACGGAGCAAGAGAAATACCTCTATATGTCAATGGGTCACGTTGATCTGTTAAACTAGACTTTGGAATGGGATTTATAATAGTAATACCCCAGTCATCTACTCCTGTTGCAAAACAGACATTAAACAGAATATGTAAAAATGAAACTGCAACATCATGTATTAGCACTTCAGATGGTATGCCAATCAAATCCACATGCCTTACGTTTTTTTTTAAGCTAAAACAACCTTTTTTACCTCTGTAACTGATATTTCATTTTCAAAGAGAGGCTCAGAGACATCACTATTGGCTGTATTTTCATTTCTGACATTCAGATTTATATCGACACCTGAGAGTAAGTTCGCAAAACTGTTCTTCCATTTATCTATAATGTCAGCTATACTAGTTGATATACTGCCATCGTCTATTACAACTTCCATGGGGATATTTCGTTTTGTGGCTATACCAACCTTACCATTGGATTTCCAAAATGCATCTTGATCATTTTCAACATCATCTACCAATTCACACTGTATCTTATACCAATATAACCTTTTCGACTTTTGAACAACTCTGTTAAACTGTTTACGTGCTATACTATATTCACATTTCAAATGTTTATTTCTATGAATATGTTTACACTGCAGCCAATTTCTTTCAGATATACATAACGTAGTCCATAGCTTTGATAGTTCTTCATTCCACCAAGGTTTACCAGTCTTACGTCTTGTATTACTAGTACTGAATGTAAGGTTAGGTGTAATACGTTTACACGGTAGAGATTTAGACATTTCAAGATTAATAATAGAACAAATATCACTATATGCTAAATCTATGTCCGCCTGAGTACGTAAACTACTCTCTAACTTAAACAGCAGCATGCAAATTAGTTACCACTTCCGGGTCGGATAAGAAATGTTCAGGGACATTTCTATCATCACATTCGATAAAGTCATCTGGTTCAGGCATGACATTATTTCTAACATTAGTACTGCAAACAAACCCAGTGTCTATTCTCCAGGAAAGTATAGAGTGGTACAGATTTGGAATTAGTGACAAAGAGCTATCAAGACCTGTTGCGGTAATCAAATCTAGAACACGTGTAACATTAAAATCAGAGCATAAAGCTAAATCGTTATGACTTACAATGCAGTAATCAACTATAGACAGTCCTTTCGCTGATATTTGGGTAAAATCATTTGTTTTGAAAGTGCAGCCATTTAAAATACACAAATGTGCATCAATTAGGAAATCAATAAACAATTGGCCAAAGGCATTTATAGTAGAATCTATAACATTTCTCCATTGAACTGTATCAACTTCATCAATATAATCGGTCATTCCACCACATCTACTACTTAGATTAATTTACCATCATTTTGATATTCATATATCTGACTGATTAAAGTGTCATGAAACATAATATAATCAACATGTCGAGATGAATTTATAGGTGGTAAATAACAAACGCAGACATTTAGCTTGAATTTCGATAGTTTATGACTTAAAGATATCCATAATATTCCTTCAAAAGTGTAATCTAAAACGTAAGCATCAAAAAGATCAAGTAACACATGCTTTATTAAAAATGTTACTCCTCCGGATCCTCTACACGAATTACCGTGTATATTAGTTCTGTTGTGACCGAACCATTTAAAACCGGGAACATGTAAAACATCATCATTTTTCAAATGTGTCTCTGCTACTCCAACTATATCTAAATTTAACGATTTAATACATTCGTACCTTAAAACAAAATGTTCAGAAGTGCATTCTAAATTCCAGCCATTACCCTCACTGTGATATCTCTGTCTCCTCTCCGGTATGCCTTAACGACAGATCGTAAGTTTGACATCATCATTCTCTCCTCTTTGTTTGGTCATGGTGAATAAACACATATTCGTACCTTCTGTTACCTTTCAGTTTAGCCTTCTCACTCATAACCTTCTTCTTATCTGCCTCAGTTCTAAGTCTAGCAATGACGACCCCTGGTTCTGATTCAACATATGAGACCTTTCTCTCTGCTGACAACCCGTTATATTCTGTATTTTAAGTATATCCTTTAAAAGCGCATTAACTTTGTTCTCTATGTTTTCGTTGTTTTTTTGAGGCAGCTTCCGAATAACTATGTTGAGCTTCTTATCTGGTTAAGAGTATCTATTCTCCTGTACATTTCTGTCAGTCAGTTCATCCACTTAACCGTTCAAGTTGTTCAATTCACTATTAAGGTCCGATCGAATATCTTCTAACCGTTTATCAAAGTCTTTCTTCAGTTTCGAAGCTTCGCTACTAACTCTCTTATCAACAATTTTTGTAATTTTGTCAGACAGCTTCTTTTCAAGAGTTACTTCCAGCGAATCAATTCTTTCCGTCAAAGTCATAAATCTAGCGTTCATTTCACTGAACATCTTGAGCAACAGCTGTTTTGTATCTATATCCGACAGATCAGCATCAGTATGCAAATAATATTTCTGATTGGAACTGTTTTCTCACTCTTGTCTTTCTTGCTGCTCTTTTCCTTACCATTCGACTTAGGTTTCTTTTGGACGTGTTCTATTTTTTTCCTTCACTCTCGCCTTCCGTATCACATTCTTTGGTGTTATTTCTGTCACTAGTCGTCTCATTGCTACTTTCACTACACTTTGTGCCTTCCTTATATAGGTTACGCTTCGCCTTGCAGATCGATTTTTTCAAGTAGAGTGCTTACTTTATCACAAATAAGGAATATCACTGTACCTTCATAAAAAAGAGTACGATAATGGACCTTTGGAAACGGCCGAGAAAGACACATAAGAAAATATTGCAGTCTCGGTTTGATTGAGACTGTTCATGAGAGGTAATGAACTCAATATTCATAAAATTCAACAATACAGAATTTTAACCATCCCGAAGATGGCAAACATATGGCGGTTGATATAGCAATATTTGTATCTTTATTTCATCCCCTATATCCAGCGGGGTATGGTCCCAGGATCTAATAAAATTGTATGCCCCGAAGAGCAAAATAAACAAAAAGGAATTTAGTTGAGAGCAGCGGTTATGAAGCCTGCGTATCACAAGTAACAGCCAAAAGACTAAATTAAAAAGCAGACAACATATCCTATGAGTGGTTAAACAATACCCAGAGCCTTTTATCGGCCGGAGTAGTGGAACCACCGAATCGAAAATTAAGTAAGAAAACAAAAGAAATTGAAAATGTACCACCGATCACTAAATATAAGTATCGGGCTCAGCGATCTTCAAAGATCGAATGAATAACAGTACTGATTGCGAGCGCGGGGAGACGTTTTACTGCCGCCACACTGCACTAGCAATGCCATTGTGCTATAAAAAATGAGTACGATAATGGACCTTTGGAAACGGCCGAGCACGACACATACGACATATTGCAGATGATTGATTGAGACTGTTCATGAGCGGTAGTGAAATATGGCAAGCATAAGGCCTATACAAATATCCATAAAATATCTGTATTTTAAGTGTTTAAAACACATTTTATCACAGCACTTTCCGATACACATGTAAACAGAGATAAGTTCGGTCATATATGATAACACATACTTTATCACCATCACCATATCTACTCCTAGACCTAACGATTTCAATTTTAATGCTAAATCGTTAATAAAGCAATTAAAGAGCAATGGGGATAAACAACAACCTTGTCATAGTCATGTTGTAACATTAAACCATTCTGTATTTAAACCATTTATACGCATACATAACAGATGCATATAAAGACGTAATTGCATTCAACATTTTACCATTTATCCCTAAGTTATAAAGTTTATTCCATAACAGATTTCTATTTACAGTGTCATATGCCTTTTTGAAATCAGCAAATGCAGTAAAAGTTGAAAGTTTCTTTTTTATTCTGGTTTCAATAATATTAGTTAATAACGATAGATGATCTGTAGTACTTTTCCTTCTTCTAAACCCATTTTGTTCATCTGTTATTATATTGTTGGCTTCTGTCCAGATACACAATCTTTGATTTAACATATAACAATACAACACGATTTAGGAATGGGATTAACAATACTTTTTCCCCATTCAGTGGGAATAATACCGGTATTATAATAAACATTAAAAAGAACATGTAAAATGGAAACAGATGTATTATTACGAAATATTTAGCTGGTATTTCATCGATACCGCTTGCTTTATCATTTTTGGAATTAAATAAAAATTGCTTTTTGTATCTCAGCTATAGTAATTTCATTTTCAAATTCTGGAATAGATTCATTATTTGTTACTTGTTCATTATCGAAATGAATCGGAACACTTTGATTAGCTGGAGACTTATACACATTTGAAAAACTGTTTTCCACTTTAATAATATAGAATCGCTATCTGAGACAATATTTCCTTTATCATCTGTTACTTCCATTGGAATTTTCTTTTTCTTTTGAAAGCCAACACCTATTGTTCTAATAGACTTCAAAAAAATTACACGAATTACTATCGATATGAGATAACAAATCATTTTGCATCTTAAACCAATACAATCTTTTATTTCTTTGAACATTTCTATTAAAGACATTTCTACATTTTATAAAATCAATTCTATAAACCTTTTCTTATAAACATCGTTACACTTTATAAACAATTGTTCAGTATTACATACTTTATTCCAAAGAGTGGTTAAATTATCATCCCACCATGGCTTACCAATTTTTCTTCTTTTGTTAGATGAAGCACTATTCAAATACGCAAGTTATATAGAAAAACTAACGGAAAACCGCGAGTTTAAACAAATCAAGATTGCCATGTGTCCCTTTAAATCATCTGTCGTCTAGTTTTGAGAAATAATGAAGAAAAAAAGGAATAATTTAAAAGTGCATAATAATGCACATCTAATAATTTGTACTCCTGAAATAAAACTATTAGGGAGAGCATTTCGGAACATGTGTGCCATCTGGCGACTGGGGAATTATCGTGTTACTGGGTGTAGAATACGTTACCTATAAAATAATAATTAAATATTACTGCATTTTGAAGACTAAACAGGGTTTGTGTATTAAATTGTCTTCATTATTCATGCCTATTATAATACAAACGTTCGTTTCACTAACTTTTTATACCTTTGATACATGCATTACTAATCCTACGTTACCATAATTTACGTTGCCTTGTTTTATTAAGTTTATTAACGTAAGACATTAAGAACATTAATGATGTTACATCCGAAAATTATTCCAAACCTTACACATATCACAGAGAACAAATCTCAAATACTCTATTAAAGTTAATTATTATTAAATCTTTATTTTCCTTTATTTTTTGTTTATACTTAGGCAAACATTGAATGAAAGTTTGTATATAACTTACACGACTCTTCCGTATTTTTTACGTTACCACATTCAAAGAAAAATAGCGAATTATATGCACAGTTTTAACTGCTATAAGCAATTTCAACATATTCACAAAATGAATTGAACTTTACTTAAGTAACTAACAAACATAAATATACACTACTCAAATTAAATATGTAACTGCACTTTTTTATTGTTATGCACAGCTGCTAGCAGTATGAACTTTATATGAATAATATTCATATTTTAACAACAATAGTACACAGAGCCGTGTTTTCCAGTCCAAACATTTTCATAAATAATAATTCAACCAAACTGAAATGAATACGTGGGCCTATTTAATGCATGTGCACATTTCATACGAAACTGAAGCACATTATGAGGGTTTCTCCTGTATTTTGATTGGCACAAATTACTCTTCCAGATCGCCTCCTGTCCCTTAAGGTCACAGGTTTGCCATTTAAAAAATTAAATGACATAAATAGTAAACTATGCACTTTTTGGTCTTTGCAGACTGACTGTAGAAGAAGTTGTTCCTGAGTCTATAAATGTGTCTTTATCACATGACAATAAAATGCATGTAAGGGCCGGATTCCCGAAGATTCGACTTGCTCGGCCATTTCCAAAGGTCCATTATTATACTCTTTTTTTTAAGGATACTCTAATATCACAGGTTAAGTTGGGTTTCAGTGAAACACGTCAGTAGTGATACAATAGGATTAATACTAGAGTAAGGTGCTCTGGAATCTTGTATCGCCTCGTGTGAACTTCAGGAGCTCACGAGACTCGAATGAACTTGCCATATCTTCAGGATCTCACGAGACACCAGTGTGATCCAGGAGATATTGCATATTCACAAAAAGAGATGCAAGCTGACTATAATAATGCACGTAAAAAAAGAAGCACTGGTTTACCTTTGTAGGTGACGAAACCTATATGCGATCAGTTTTTTAATGCATTCATAGGCCTTGCTTTTGGCGCCTTCTCATCACCATCTGGCGGATAACCTACATTGTTTTCTCATAAATCGAGGCTTCAATTCCTATGCTGATCTACGTAAGACAGACCTATTGGATGCTAAAAACAACTATAATGCAAATAAACAGGTCGAGAAACTCTACGAAAATCTCATTATATATGAATTGTGGGCGATATTTTTTTTCAAACGATTTTTTGCAAGGTTTTCTCATCTAGGGAGAAACACGATGTGACGTCACGCGCACCTTAGTGTTATATTAGGCAAGTGAAAGTAACAAAACACCCCGGACAAATTGCAACAGAATATTTTCAATTGTTTCTAAAACAATAATACATGATTAGAAAAGAAGAATTGGACAAATTTTCTTCAGAAGAAAAACATTGTAGCGTATTTCGAAAATCGGATAATTGCGATATCCGGTTAACTAGTTCATTTACAATCTTGCCTGTTCGTAGTACAGTTATTTGCATTTGTACCCTAAATTAATTTCTGTTTGCATTGATACATATTACTTTTTCTATTTATGTTTGGATGAATATATACGGTAGGTTGACGAGAAAACGATATGTATAAAAAAACTATTTTAGTATCAAAATGAGTAATTGCATTTCGTCCTTAGTTTCGTACCTCGTTTCTTCACAATATAACTAAATACAAATGTCAGTGTACTTCGAGTCGGCACTTCGCGGTATGTATAGCACTTATTTAATCATAACATAATACAGTCATATATCTTCAAGTTCATGTTTTCTGCAGTTTCTTTATGATAGACAGCTGTGATAGTAGATCTGTTCTACTTTCGAAAACGAACATTTGTTCAATTTGCGAGGACCGTCTTGCATTTTAGCGAGCAGACCTAGGTTTTAAGTCTCATCCGAAGGACTGGTAAGGTAGGAAATACTTTTGAAATATTTCGGTAACTAACCCAAATTCGGTCCTGGCTGGGATTGAACGGGCGATCCCTGGGTTACTAAGCCGCAATGCTAACCATTACACCACGGCGCTACCTTAATTATGATTTCATGCGCTATATTTGCTCGCTTAAATACCCGATTTCGACATGAGCTGGTGAACATGAAGTTACAAATAAAGACACGCCTACAAAGAAGAAATCGATTGATATAGGGCGTCTGTAGCTTTAAGTGCGTTATAATGCTTAATGTATATTAGGGTTACGCCAATCTAGTGCCGACGATTGGATACCGTGTGAATGTTCATTGCTATATGAGGCCCGGTGGTGTGTTAAATATTGTATTACTCATTAATTTCAATGAGAATACCAAATTAAAACAGCTTTCCTTTTTTCTTTTTTATAAATGGTACGAATACGTTCTTTGTGGTTGTCTTTCAGAAATACCGGTATGATATATAGCGGAGGCTTAAGTTTTGATATAGACAAGGTCGTTCTCACGTCGACAGGCAAACTTGGTGAGTTTTTTAATCTCGATCCTCTTTCAGAATAATATACCGGCTGTGTTCCGAAAATACCTAGTCACTCCATCTAGAGAATGAATCAGAATGCATGCATCTCTCTCCAAAGTTGATTATTTAAAAATATATATAAATCTAGGGCTCAAAGGGAAACTAGTATGTTTTTCTTAATTTATAATGGTAACACACGTTTCGGTACAGTTTCTAGGCTTAGGCTGTCTTCTGTCTACTTTCAGTGCATTTTATTAGACTTAAAGGGACACACGGCAATCTTGATTTTTTAAAAACTCACGGCGTCCCGTTAGTTTTTCTCTTCACTTGCATTTGTTCAATCATAAATAGTAATTGTTAGAAGCAAATTATCTTTAAAAATTACTGACTTTTTATAATAGTGCATCAATAATATATTTAAAAATTTGGTGAAATAATGAAGAAAATTGAAATCTCATTTTTTTATTTAATTATATGAAATCAGTTTTAAAGTCGATATGACGTAGGATAAGTAAATTTTAATGTTTGAATAAAACTCAATATTGCAATGTGTCCCTTTAATACAAGTATAATGCACTTTATCATGATCTAAAGGTAGTTAATACATTTGCAACCTACAAACCCATAGTGTACGTGATTCTATCATGTTGTATGGGTACATGACAATATAATGTAATAGTAGTCTAAGTAGTAATCTTTATTGCCTCCATTTATAGGAGAGCATAAATACACAATAATTCACACTGAACTTTAATACAGCTGATAACTTTAGAACACAAATATATAAATAAAATGCATAATTCAACATTTTTACATAATGCATAAATCAATCACATTTACACATAAACATGCGCATTCATTCAGTTAATAATGTTTGAACACAATAGAAATAAAACACATACTATCTTAGTAGTATTGACCCAGATCAGCAATTAAGTCACACAGCTGTATCATACTATGTTAGTAGTATTGACTTAGATCAGCAATTAAGTCACACGGCTGTATCATAATATGTTCATAGTATTGACCCAGATCAGCTATTAAGTCACAAAGTTGTTAAATTTGGAATTTCGATATGAGCTTATAATATGCATCAAAGCCATCATAGTTTAAGCTAGATGTCCATAGTGTATTTCTTAGCGCAGTCTTATTCTAGGTAATTTTCTACTTAATTGGACAAGGAGCATGTGTAATACATACATTTCACACCTGAAATTCTGTCATCATAGAGGCAAACCTTGATGACATTTGTACAGATTCTAATGCATATATTTTACTTTTTAAATGCATCTTCCGTGTACATTTTGTAGGGAATAGAAAACTGAGCTATCAATAAAAGTATGCAGATAGTTAGATAAATCATATTTAACAAGTAAAATGTATACATCAGGAAGAAAGAAGTCATTGGCTATAATGCTCCTTTCAGAAGGCAATAGCGCTATTTCAGTACCCGGTAATAATAATGAAGTCGAAGTTATGGCTGAGCAATGTGACGTTATTATTTGGAAACTTGGTTACTTCTTTGACGAACATTGCTGTATCTCCTTTGTCTCATTCTGATCTATCGACGAGCTGTAAGTAAACATTTATGAGTAACATGTCTGCATCCTGGGTAGCTCAGTGGTACGTATAGAGTGACAGAATACGTACAATTGGGTTACCGAGGATGGTCATTTTTACATTATGCTATATTGAAAGAGACACAGTACAGGCACATCGGGATGGGTGTTAATATATGTGTGTTTTTTTGTGTGTAGATTGAATACAATGTTAGCTTGCTCGATTATATTAATTTTCTTACTAATTTTGTACTATGCTAAACAAGTTTTAGATTCATTAGGAACACTCTTCATCTATTGTAGGCATTTCAAAATAATAAATGGTCTTTATATTTGTGCTTAGGACATCTCGTTGTAACTCTGAGTTATACGAATGGGAATGAAACGAAATGGGTGCTGTATTAATAGTAGGCTTTATTGGGACAGCAATCGCGGAGGCTGTGGGAATGGGGAAAACAATTCAGCACGTAGACACAGAAAATCGCCAAATTTATTTGAAATAATAAACAAGTGTTATTCAACTTGCTTCTGATTTAAAACTGTGCTTGTTATTTTTAGCTCGACTATTCGAAGAATAAAATAGCTTATGTGATCACCCCGGCGTCGGCGTCGGCGTTGGCGTTGGCGTCGGCGTCGCACATCAAGTACCGTGTTTTGCGTGTAACTGTGTTTACAAGTATATTTCTCTTACATTTCTTATCCTAGCACAACCAAATTTGGCCTTGGGCTTCCTTATAACATTATCTTAAGGACTGCATAAGCAATTTTGGTTCCTGTAACCCATGGGCTCTCATGGAACCAAAATTCTGATGTTTCCCGTTTCACATCAAATTGTGCATGTAAGCTGTGTTTACAAGTCTATATTTCTTACATTTCTTATCCTAGGACAATAGGCCGTGTGCTGCTACCCAAATTTTGACATATTGGTACCACTCAAGCTGGCAAATTCTAATATGCATTTTCGGAAAGGTCAATGTCTTACGCTTCTTTTAAGCCAGGATAATATTTTTAGTTCGGTAGCTTAAGTGTGTAAAACTATTGTTTTACAAAGGGAGGTAATTTTTAAGAAAATGTTCTAAATTGATATAAAAATAGATGTATGGCATGGATTAACTCCACCAAATTTGTTTTTGTGTATTTTATTGCGTTCAAAATGGTTACGTAAGTCATGTACACATATAACAGTTCAATAGTTCAACCCTTAAAAACGTATAAAAACATATGGAAGCAAACATTCAACCATTTTAATCATTAAACGCACATTCTATCGAAAGAAGGTAAAGATAACCAAACAAATTGGAATACATTTATACTTTTTAAGCAAATTACATGTAAATATAGTTTTTTAGATTCTGCATATACGAAACAATACGAAATAATATAAACGTCTGACCTCTCTGTAATAAATGTGTTGCTTTGAAAGGAGATAATAAAGTACACTTTTAAGTTTTTAATTAGAAAAATTAAGCTAAGATTAAAAAATGATTTACAGAAATGTTACAATTCAAAGTTCCATTTTATTTGTCTTTGTGTCACCTTCGTAGCATGGCAGACAGGTAGAGATCGCTTTGTCCGTAGTCTGTCATCATTCATCGTCTTCGTCCGTCTGTCGGTCACGCTTTAACCTGCAACCTGAACTTGGTCATAACTTAAAAAATATTTCACCTATGTTCATGAAACTTCATAAATATCTTCATCTCACCCCAAGGAAAGTCGTTACACATATCTAATAACTTTGTTTTTTATTTCGGCAAAGTTATGCCCCTTTCCATTAAACCTTTACCTGCAACCTGACCTAGCTCATAACGTTAAATAAGCACATGACAATCTAAAAAAGTGTTCCGTAGAACACCCTTCTCGTTATTTATTTAAAATATGCAAAAGCCTATGTGATTATCAGCCCTTGATTCCATCATTGAATTATATACTATTGTTAAATTCACATTCACACTAAATAATATGTATAGCATAATTGTAATAGTACACCATTGTTAAAAAAAGAAAAAAATATGTTTGATATTTAAAATGATAAACATGAAAAGCGTGCACTTATATTATAAACTGTTTAACACATCCACAAGTATAGTTGCCGGTTATAAAACAAATTACAGAGAAAGTCCGACTATTATAACATTGAGATTATTTCGAAACCACATGTCATTGAAGAATATCTTTGCCTTTTTACAATGGTGCACTTTGAAATTTGGAAGATGTGATAACATGGTTTATTTTATAAAAAATAATGTCTCGTCTGCTCTCGCTATATAAATGGAACAATTTATTTGACATTAATTTTTTTTTAATACAATTGCCGTCATACTTTTCGGATAAAAAGGGCATATTTCAGTGGTATACGTATTATTTCTGATATTATGTTCACGTAAATAATATTGAAGTACTATCATGTACATTATGGTTGACATTGCTCATGCCTAAAGTATGCATTTGGTTGAAAATTTCACATGATCATACCCCATCCATTTTGGAGTTTGTGTTTATAAAAAGATGGCAGATAAATAGTCCTGACATATTCAGAAGCTAACGAGTGTTACACGTGATGCAAGTTAACACAGGGTAGATACAAAAGCAATGTTGCAAGGAGGTTTGAAAGACTAGCACAGCAGTCTTTGCTTCAATTCTTGGGAGTAGGAAAATCGTTCTTAAATGAAAACAACTGATTTACAAAGTAGTTTGAGTATATGACTGCTGAAATAAAAGCATAATCTAGATACCGCTACGTCAATAGGACAGAGCATCCTGACAGACATGTTTTGAAAGACGGTAGTTAAATATTATTTTAAACAGCAGGTTGTCTAAATGGACACACGGTCTATAGTAAAACCTGATGGTGAGATTTTCCAATCCAATCCACCACTCAGTAGAATGGGCATACAACAAGCTGTTGTAATGAGACCCTGGAATAATTATCAAGTGGATATCAGTTAATAATATTTCAGTGTCTCATTACAACGGCTTGTTGTATGTTCATCCTATAGCGTTGTAAATTTAACTGGTCAGCTCTTGATGAGCAGTATTCCCCATACATATGCAACAGCAGCAGTACAACATTTGCGTGCATACCACCACGTACAAACAAGGACCTCGGAACGTCTTACATAGCTTTAGAACAGGGATGGTACACCTTGAACTTTGTTATCAGACCTGTTATAACAGATGCCCATATGTTCCTTTATAATTTCGGAATGTTATCAAAGTATCTTGTGAAACTTACTTTACACTGTACTTGCAGAAAGCATAGACTTCCCTGTATTGCAACATGGTGTGAATGCAGGGGAGTTAGTTGTAGCATGCATACCAGATTCAGAAGATTAACATGCGTCAACATTCGGCAGATGAAAACGTAGTATTCTGTTAAAGATGTTAATATTATGATTGTCTCTTTCTGTAGCTTTGAGACGTATATTATTTTCCAGGCTGAGTTTTCTTTAAAACTACGTATACTTCTTAATTGCATTTTTCTCAACCCAGAACTGAAATATCACTTCTCTCGGTTCTGTTAATTGGCATATTTTTTGTTTGCAATAGTTTAATAAAAGAAATACTACAATGGCATTTACGTATGCAATTTGTGAGTTTGAGTTTAATTATCAAAATCGTTTAAAAATATCTTATATTACAAATACATGATATTCATGAAATTCTTTTTTTTAAGCTATTTTTTTTTATTTTTTTTTTGTGTGTTTGTCCATATTTTTTCCATATACACGAACATAGAAGAAGAAGAAGAAACTTTATTTGCCTCGTCATAGGTCTATGGAGGTTCGAGGCCACCCTCCATACGTATAACAATATTGCAATAAGTCTAAGAAGACCCTTGAGCAAATCAATAAAATACATAATCATTAAAAAAATAATCGTTTCTCGATCATAGTGGACAGAGTGAATATGTGTACTTCAACCTTTTTGTGTTTGTGATGTCGTTTGCATTTTTTATTACTTTTGTCTCCTCGTTTGTCTTTTTGCGTGTTTGTTTTTTGTGTTTTGTGGTTGACTGTCGTCCTTGAATGCTGCTTTACCTGTCCGATATTTGTATCTTTATTTATATCTAAAATACATCACTCATATGATAAGGTAAATAATAAGATTAAATGTTAATCAATCAAACAAAAATACCATTCTTCGATGATTCTAATTGGTAACGTATTATTGACTAATTTGAGTCAAGTATCTTCTAGATACCTGTCTGTCGATCATATCTTTCCCTGCGAAATCGAAACAAGAGGAAAGATATAATTCAAAACTGGTATATTTAAGACAAAATGTAATGGGTGCCTCTTTATCTAAATAATAAGAAAATGGTAAAGACCTTCAGCTCCCTTTCATTTCAAAAGAAATCATTTTTTAATAAATATTCAAATTTTCCTAAATTTTATTTGCAGCCTGCTTTCAAGTTACTTAGGAACATTTTTTCTGTACCTTAATACATCTTTATTTACATTTTTGAAAAATACTTTGTTTTGTTAAAAAATAAATATCCAAAAATCTTTTATTTTATGCTTTATTTTTGTAGATTTTCTCCAAAAATGTCAAGATGTATCAACTTTGTTTATTCCAAACATTTTTCCCATGCACATTAATATAATAGAATGTTTATTTTAAGAACATTCAACTCCCTTATATTGCAATACAATTGTATTTTAAATATTCCAGTTTTCGGCGGTTTTGGTTTAAATTTCGATATTCTGAGCAAAAAGTAATGACATTTTCAAATCTATGATCCTTTAGGACTGTCTCTTCTGTAGCTCATGACACCTTTACATTTAAAGAAATACTATAACGACTTCTGTTTTATTATATTTTAATCATAATTTAAAATTTCATAACTTACTATTCCAAAAATTAGCGACTTTAATTCATTTTGTATTGATTTTCCCCCAACATTTCAAGATTTATATATTTTATTCATTCCAAATATTTGTTTTCATGAACTTGTATATAACAGATAACTTTGAGGACTTTCAATCTCCTTATATTGTAATGAGCATTATATTTTTAGAAGTAATCCGGTTTTTAGTGATTTTGGTTAAAATATGCAACTTTTGGCCCAAAATATCTCAGGTTTTGCAAATCTTTGATCTTTTAGAATTTTACTTATATCATAGGACATCTTTAGATAAATGAAAACACTTTAAAACCTACTATTTTGTCTAATTGAAATTGTCAATATTTTTTTAAAAATTAGTCCAAAAATTAGCAATTTGTACGCTTTTTTTGCTGATTTTCCCCCGAAATGGCAAGCTGTCTACATATTGTTCATTTCAAATATTATTTTTATTTACATGACTATAACAGGCAACTTTCATAATCTTCAGCTCCCTAATATTGCAATGATAATAATATTTAAAAAATTATTCCAGTTTTTAGCGATTTTTGTTCAAATTTGGATGTTTTTGCCAAAAAATAATGTGTTAAGCTACCGTTTCAGAAAAACTATCCCGTCTATTTCTTATTTATTAGGATAGATCTAAAAGGTTATAGCAACTAGAATTTGCCAGCTTAGTTGGTACCGAAAAGTTGAGCAGCACACGGCCTACAATCAAATTTGGCCATGAGCTTCCTTATAGCATTATCTTAAGGGCTGCTGATAGCCCTTAAAATGTGTCTATTTCACATCAAAATTTGCGTGAAAGCTGTGTTTACAGGTCTATATCTCTTACATTTCTCGTCCTAGCTCAACTAAATTTGGGAATTGGTTTCGTTATAGTATGTTGTTAAGGGTTGCGTAAGTAATTTTGTCTTCTGCAAAATCGGGGCTCCCATGGAAGAGATTCTAACACTAATTTTATATCGGCCCGAGTTTCTATACCCGCCAGCTCCCCTACCCCGCCCCGTATTGTTTTAGCCTGCTTTCTGATCGCCTATACTGGCTATATAATTTATTATTCTCTGAAAAATCGAATAGTCGAGCTGTGCTGTATTCCGACAGCTCTTGTTTCTACAGTTATTTATTAATGTATTGCACGGCCTATCATATTTTGTGTTGATTTGTCTATTACAGGTGTGCAAAATGTATCCTTTGAAGTTTTCTTTTGGATTTGAAGTTAAGATGAAGTGTATACAAATACATAAATAAGTGTATAATGTCTTACCCAAAGATAGTGTAGTGTCTTACCCATTAGAAATGTGTTAGCTTTGATGTTTCTCAAACATTAACTTGAGACTAGCATATGATTTTGAAGTAACTTTATTAGATGTAATTATTGTAATTGATCATTAATTGAAAAACAATATTAATTTGATAACGGTGTATAATAGGTGCATTGGCGTATAACTCAATGATTGTAATACACGATTGTTAACATTAGTTAACAATGAGATGAGTGACTAGTGACTAGTATAAATGTTCGACGCGTATACATAGCGTTGTATAATATGGGCATTAGTTGACATACATGTGTGCATGCATAACTCAGTGTCTGTAATATACGAGTGATTTGATAACGTTGTATATTACATGTATTAGGGGCATTGGTTAACAGCGACGTACATGACGTATACATGGCGTTGTAGAATATGTATACATTGCTACTCATCATTAGTACAGCTTACATATATTTGTTAAATAATGATTTGTTTGGGTAATGATAATTATGCAAGATTGTTATGTTTGTCTACCGACATCTAAAACGTATGTTTAATTACAGCCTAAGCCATCCAGGGTTGGATATAAGCCATCCAGGGTTGGATATAAGCAGCCTTCCGGAGTGGAGCTAAGCTTCCACGCATAGCGTTAAGAGCGGTGGAGACGGTCCCCGTACCTGCGCAACATGGCCAGGTTCTAGTAGCGACAACCCCCGGGACACGAGGTGGGCACGTTATCAGTCCTCACTGGAGGAACATCATCCACAACCTCAGTGGAGGTTAATCATCATACATATCGCGTCATCAACCCTTATAGAAGGCATTTGATGACAATCACTCATTGGATTCGCGCTTCATCATCTTCATGAGCTCTCGCGCATCAGTTATCGCGCTAGATCCTAGATCAACATTGTTATAACTTTAACAACACGTTAGTGTCGTATATAGTCAGTCGACACATTCAGTATTTGCAACAATACTAAGAACGTCTTAAACGTTCATGAGAACATTCTTTTCATATTTCAACTGTGTATTCGCTTGTTTTTTTTAGATAATTGTATATATATTTATCATATTTTAAAAGTTGCATTAAGCTTATGTAAATGCATTCATCGTCATTGATTCTTTCCCCAACCACTAGGGTCATCTTGCGACAACTCATCTTGCGACACCATTATACATGTGTTTAGTGTCTCATCCATTAAATAGTGTATAATGTCTTATCCATTAGATACGTGTATTGTGTCTTATCCATTAGACATGTGGGTAGTGTCTTATCCATTAGATAGTGTATTGTGTCTTATCAATTAGATATGTGTATTGTGTCTTATCCATTAGACATGTGTGTAGTGTCTTATCCATTAGATAGTGTATAGTGTCTTATCCATTAGATATGTGTATTGTGTCTTATCCAATAAACATGTGTGCTGTGTCTTATCCATTAGATAGTGTATAGTGTCTTATCCATTAGATATGTGTATTGTGTTGTATTCATTAATCATGTCTGAAGTGTCTTATCCATTAGATAGTGTATTGTGTCTTATCAATTAGATATGTGTATTGTGTCTTATCCATTAGACATGTGTGTAGTGTCTCATCCATTAGATAGTGTACAGTGTCTTATCAATTAGATATGTGTAAAGTGTCTTATCCATTAGATATGTGTGTAGTGTCTTATCCATTAGATATGTGTGTAGTATTTTATAATTAGATATATGTGTAGTGACTTATCCATTATACATGTGTAGAGTGTCTTATCCATTAGGTATGTGTAGAGTGTCTTATCCATTAGATATGTGTATAGTGTCTATCCATTAGGTATGTAAATAGTGTCGTATCCATTAGATATGTGTATTGTGTATTATCCAATAGATATGTGTAGTTTGTCTGATCCATTAGATATGTGTATAGTGTTTTATCTATTAGGTATGTGTAGAGTGTCTTATCCACTATATCAGTGTATTGTGTATTATCCATTAGATATGTGTATCGTGTCTGATCCATTAGATATGTGTATAGTGATTTATCGATTAGGTAGGTGTACAGTATCTTATCCATTAGATATGTGTATAGTGTCTTATCAATTAGATAGGTGTATAGTTTCTAATGCATTAGATATGTGTATAATGTCTTATTCATTAGATATGTGTATAGTGTCTTATCCATTAGATAGGTGTATATTGTCTAATCCATTATATATGTGTAGAGTGTCTTATTCATTAGGTATGTATAGTGTCTTATGCATTAGATATGTGCAGTGTTTTATCCATTATATATGTGTGTAGTGTTTTATTCATTTGATATGGGTGTAGTGAATTATCCATTAGATATGTTTCTAGTGTCTTATCAATTATATATGTGTATAGTGTCTTATCCATTAGATACGTGTGTAGTGTCTTATCCATTAGACACGGGTAAAGTGTCTTATCAATTAGATGGTGTATAGTGTTTTATCCATTAGATAGTGTATAGTGTCTTATCCATTATACATGTGTAGAGTGTCTTATCCATTAGGTATGTGTACGGTCTCTTATCCATTAGATATGTGTATAGTGTCTTATACATTGGATATGTAATTAGTGTCATCCATTAGATATGTGTATTGTGTATTATCTATTAGATATGTGTATTGTATCTTATCCATTAGACAGATGTATAGAGTCTTATCCATTAGGTATGTGTGTAGTGTTTTACCCATTATATATGTGTATATTGTCTTATCCATTATATATGTGTATAGTGTCTTATCCATTAGACATGTGTGTAGTGTCTCATCCATTAAATAGTGTATAGTGTCTTATCCATTTTTGCACAGACTGATTTAACGCCGCCATATATATCACGTGATGATACGATATATTGACGTATTGTCAGTGGTGGACTCTTTTACTACAATTCACACATTTTTAAAAAAGTTCAAAATGGTTTGTTATACTATTGTACTAACATCTAATGTTTTAGCATCCCTTTTTTACTTTCATGTATAGCTCTCGAAGACACATTATATATGGATGGCGAGTTGTCCGTCCGTCGTTAACTTTTGCCTCGTTAAGACGATAGGAACTTCATTTTCGATCCGATCTATACCAAACCTTACCAGATTGTTAATATTAATGAAAGCTCCGTAACTTTTGAAAACCAGCCAGATCGGACTAGTAACATCGGATTTATGGTCCTTGATTGAGTTTAAAATGCTGTATTTTGCCGCATTAAGGCGATAGGGCCTTCACCTTTCATCCGAACTTAACCAATCGTTACCAGATTGCTAATATCAATGAAAGCTTAGACAATTTTGTAAACCAGCCAGATCAAACCAGTAACAGTGGAGTTATGGACCTTAATTTGGTAAAATGTGTTATATTTAACTCGTTAAGACGATAGGGCCTTCATTTGTCATCCGATCTTTACCGAACTTTAATATTTTGTTAATATCGATGAAAACTCCGACCAGTTTGAATACCGGCTAAATCATACCAGGAACAATTGAGTTATGTGCCCCTGAATTATTGAAAAATGCTATTTTCAGCCTTGTGAACGCTCTAGTGCCTTCATTTTATATTTGATCTAATAAAAGCTCGGACGAGTTTGAAAACCAGCCAGATCGATTTCTTTAAATGCTGACCCTGGGGTCCAATTTGGCCCCGCCCTAGGGTTCACAGTTTTACATAGACTTATACAGGGAATTATTTTAAAAATCTTCTTCTCTGAAACTACAAGTGTCAAAGGTGTAATAGTTTTTATTTACACTCAGCTGATAATCCTCTACCTAGTTCGTTTGAATTGTGACCCTGGGGTCAAATTTGACCCTACCCTTGGTGCGTAAGTTTTACATAGGGAAAAACTTAAAAAAATCTTCTTCTCTGAAACTACAAAAGCCAGAGGTTTACTATTTTATATTTACCGTCAGCTTATGGTCCTCTACTAAGTTTGTTCAAATGGTGACCATGGAGTCAAATTTGGTCCTGTCCCCGGCGTCACATTTGTTACATAGACTTAGATAGGGACAAACTTACAAAATCATCTTCTCTGAAATTACAAGAACCAACGGTTTAATATGTTGTATTTACACTCAGATTATGGTTCTCTACCAAGTTTGTTCAAATGGTGACCCTTGGGTCTAATGTGGCCCCGCCCCGGGGTTACATGTCAAACTTGGTTTGAGTGTTTATATTAACGAAAGTGTGATTTGTTTTAAAACTAGCCAAACTTGAGCCAAATACATCCCTACCCCAATATCTTGGTAGTTGAAGACACTTTATAAAAACCTATACTGAACCAAACAACTAACGCACCATTAGACAATACCTTTAATATCTCAATAATAACAATCAATAAATCAAAACAAATTTCATTCTATACGAGAAAAATATCTTGTCAATAACGACTGTAAATTAAAAAAATCATTCAAATCACCTGTCCGCAACGGTACCAGTCGTCATATAATAAGTTCATACATTAAAGGTATTGTCTACTGGTGCGTTAGCTGTTTGGTTCAGTATAGTTTGATACTGCCATATCTGACACACAATCCTTCTATACCCCCCCCCCCCCCCCCCCACCCCATACCACCCCACCATGGCCACCATATAGCCAGTAGAGCGATACAGGCCTTTTTGGGCCTCTTGTTTATATTCATATCTAGATTATCATGTCCCGTTTTATTGGGATGACAATAGGGTAAGAGTGAGGTTTGGTGCACCATAGATTCTGGTTTAAACACCAGCGATATGTTTTTGCCACTGACCCTTCCACCGTTTTATGATAGATTTATGTTTTTATTGATATAAGCTTTTATAGTTTCTCATCATTACATACGTAATTTGTAATACATAATTTTAATCACAAGACAGGTTAAACACTCACTTATAATTAAATTTTCAATACATGTAATCAGTAATTAATCATAGATCATACCAATCACATATTTTAATCAATAATCAAAGGATATCAAGTTTTTTTTTTTTTTTGTGATATAATATCTTGCCTTTTTCATCTTTGTAATTAGGTTTGTTTCTATGCGTGTTTTTGGTTGACTACAGACCTCGAATGCTACATTTATTGTGTGTTTTTGGTTGACTAAAGACCTCGAATGCTACATTTCTTTAATTCGCAAACATTGCAAATCATTTGCTTAGAAACTGTTAAACCTGTAGTTTTCTAAAATCAACATTTATAACTGAAACTTTGTTATTGTATTTCCAACATCAGCATTAGAGTTCAACACTCAACAATTCGAACTATTCATACATTTGTATCTTCCTCATCAATATTCGAGTTTAACAAATATTCAAATTGTTCGACCACTTATATTTGCAGCATCAGCATTGGAGTTCAACATTCAACTATTCAAATTGTTCGTCCAGTTACAGATTATACATCTTGATATCACAAACACCACTATAGTTGTAACTCAAATTGTATGTTTTATCCTTTTAATTTGAAAAATAGTTTTATTCTAATATCTCCTATTAATCACCCTTCTTACCTTTCATGATATAACATTTAAAGTTTTAGCCTTTGAGTGTTTCACGTTGACATGACTCGCTTTATTTTAATATAAAGAAAGTAAATTAAAACTATACATGTTTGAAAGTCATGTATTCAAAACATATTTAGGGTTTTCAGTTTGTTTTCCGCGTGTTACTGTGTAGTTAACCACGTGATCGCCTCTTGTTTATTTGTAAGGCTAAATGTTTTTCTTTTACTTGAGTTAGGAGCTATAGTACCCTTGCACGTTGTTCTTAAATAGTATATGCCATGTTCCTCTGTGCAGGTGGAGTCGATGTTTAATCAGGATATGTTTCCTAAAGAGTGTTTGCTGATAGTGCTGCCCTGCTTCCACCTGTACGAAACAACGCCTTGCCATTTGAAGTATACGTTAATGCAGATATATTTTATGGTTTCTGGCACGAGTACAAGAAATAGCTCGGGTTTGGAAGCAAACAAATACTGGTAGGTCATATTTATAATATTTGGCCAAAACAACAACACAATCTAAACAATGTTATGTTATTATTACTTACATGCAATAAAACGCAATACAAAAATACCCGTAACATATAGGGCAAACGTTTAATACTTGTTATGGATAATGCACCGGAAGGTGTTAAATGCACCATGAAACTGAAGCATATAAACACAATCTTAACATATACATTGTTATTTGTTTTTACAGAAGCTCGCAAGAATTACCATTTTCTGAATCAGTATATAATAACTATTCTAAAATAATATGAATATATATTAACCATTACATGTGTATAGGTGTTTTCAAGTTGCTGAACTGAACACAGCCAGTAAAGTTGCATATATCCTTAAGGAGGTCGATCAGGAAGCAACAAGTGCGAATACGCATACTAACTGGCACTGTCATTTCAATAATAAGGTTGGCTTGCCCCTGCTGGTGTATAATCAGAGACATACATTCTAATGTAATATAGCCTCTCCAATTCCTTCTTATTATAAAACACAAAGTCAGTTCTTGTCTAAGTAGTTTAATTCTCGATCGTATAGCCATTAATACATATATACGTTCTAACTGCTTAAGTTAACAAACTGTGCCGTTCTGAGATAACAACTCAGAGCGGGCCTATTTATACTAAAATATCTACATGTTATGAAACAATGGTTTTTATTCTGGTCCTTTCCTTGAGTCCTTTAAGACTCAAGTGCTGACGTTTAAGTGATCGTACTTGGCATAATTGCCTGATTCATACCAATTAATATGAATCCTAACCCTCTTCGTGACTTGACTCGGGTGGTACCGATAATTTATCGCCGCCGTTTTGATCGTGTTTTATGTTCAAGCCTGATTTGAACTTAAGGGTGACCGGTCGCTAATTACTTTATACTTGATCAATACACACAAATGTTCATTGTTAAAAATGAGTGGCCGAAGTTAATTAGACGGCTCTATTGATTTACTAGTGATTCGGCACGACCCGTGTCTTAATATTTCCTGTTGATCATGACTAAGTTATTAAGCTGTCAGCATGTGCGTATTTCATATTTTATATAGTTTATAATATACATTGAGATATGACTATTTTACATTCCTATCAAACCAATCAAGAATTATTAATCAATAATTCTTTACAATATAAAGAAGAAAAAATGGTCGAGCTGAAAATATACAATAGCATATACAAAGCCATCAACTTCGATAGAAGAAACACAATGTTATGTATAAGTCGAAGTAAATTCAAAGTAAATTCATAATGTCAATATAATAACGTCCACTGTACACATATATTAATGTCCATTATTAACATTGAATCAAGGTACCACCAATGCACCTGTAGGTTATCGTTCACTAAGTCCAAGTGTTTATGCGTCTGTCACTGCCATATGAGTTCACTTTGTCGTCTGTGTATGTGTAATAAAATCTGTCTTCCTAACACATTCGGTGCGTCGATTGACCTATTGATGTCCCAATGATCTCGCGGTGGTCTGGTAACGTATTCGTCTAAAGCAAATTGGTAATGTGTCACGTTTGGTGTGTGACATCCGTCTTCCTAACACCTTTGGCGAGTTGATTGACCTATTGATGTCCCGATGATCATGCGGTTGTCCGGTAATGTATTCGTCCGGAGCCGATTGATAGAGTGTCACTTTTGCAGTGTGACTTGTTGACATATTCCATTTGACAAGGAACTATTTATATCCCGGCTATGCTTGGCTATCTATCATTCTTCTTTTAAGTTGACTCTGTGATTACAATAACTGTATGTTGTGTGTATCAGTGCAAGTACATTATGTTATGACAATACGTATCTTCCGCCTCATTATACTTTAAGAGTATACCAAGGTCTTGACCCCTAACCGTTGGTAAATGTTTGTTTCACCCTTTTACCACTTTAAGAGTAAGTATAGGGACTTATGAGTATCACACTTGAATTATCATAAGTTCGTCATCCGCTTAGTTTTTTATTTATAACTATGTTGGCGTACTTAGCCTAGTGGTAGCGAACTCCTTACTTAGCGTTTCTAATGCGGTAACAATTTCATTAATTGACTGCCGATTTTCATTAATTGCGAAAGACGAGGTGTTTAATACAGTTATACTTTCTTCTAGGGTGTGTTGTATTGTTTTTTGATTTTCGAACAATTTCTTAACATTGCGTTTTACACTGTCTAGGTTAGCTTGAGATAGTAGTCCTATGCCGTCAGTTAATAAGGGGGCTAGAAACCCAAACAGTGCCCTCCTTTGTCTTCCTTGATGGGATGAATGTCCTAACGTCTTATACTCGTCAAATGTTGCCACTAGGCCGTTATGTAATTCTCTCGTCAAGTTAACCTCGTGTTTTAGGCTTCTAAACACCTGATAATACTGGTTAAATTCGTCGTACTGGGTTTTATAGATTTGCGATACATTGTTGGTCATGTCCCCATATAGTTTAAGATCTACACCGTTTCCGTCCGGTTTCAGGTTGTAGTTGTGTCCGTAAGCTGTCATAATTGTGTCCGTAAGGGCAGCCGCCTTGTCTATATCCTTCGAGAGTTTGATGAGGAAGTTATTATATGGTTCTATGGATATAACAAATGTCATAATCCACCGTGAGTTGGACATAGAGAACTCAGAAAGTTTTTTGAAGAAAACATTTTCTACTATCTGTGCGCCTGTCGGGACACTCATGACAAGTAGCGTTATCAAACAGTGCGTCATTTCACTGAAATGATAAGAAAAAACTACTTCAGGAAAAAATTATATTTGAGGCAAACTTATATTTATCACATAAAGTTTTTGGTGTAAGACTGTATATTTAGAGGTTTAACCTCTACATCACCGCAACCTAGTACGGGGGGTTTAATTCAATAAACCCTCCGTTTCTCACACTTAAAATCAAATTTTGCCACACTGCTACACCTAAAGGTGTAAACAGTCCGACCGTGTTTTTAATTCACACAATAACTGTCGGAATTGGCATTTAAGTGCCCTTGTATCTAATCTAAGATACCGGAAAGTGCCTCCAGCAGATTCCTAACCCGTTTCTCTTTCGTTTCTCACGCTTAAACAAATTTTGCCACACTGCTTCACCTAAAGATGTAAACAGTCCGACCGTGTTTTTAATTCACACAATAACTGTCGGAATTGGCATTTAAGTGCCCTTGTATCTAACCTAAGATACCGGAAAGAGCCTCCAGCAGAATCCTAACCCGTTTCTCTTTCGTTTCTCACCCAAACAAATGTTGCCACACTGCTACACTTAAAGATGTAAACAGTCCGACCGTGTTTTTAATTCACACAATAACTGTCGGAATTGGCATTTAAGTGCCCTTGTATTTAATCTAAGATACCGGAAAGTGCCTCCAGCAGATTCCTAACCCGTTTCTCTTTACTTAGGGGCCTCATACCCCCCGATTTCGACTTTAACCTCCTTTTTCGGGCTAAAGTGTTCATATCCATCGTGTCTAGGTCAGATACACTGGAGTCGGGGTTCAAACTTGAACCCTCGGACCCACTGGACTTATAATTAGAGGTCATGGAGTCATCCACGCTTTCAGGCTTAATTACGTCATCAAGCGATTTAACCTCTTTGTTTATTTCTGTATCTGATCTGTCACCACTACTGCTGCTGCTACTTCTACTACTACTACTACTGCTACTACTACTAGCCTATTGTTTCTTTCTATAGAGTGCATATCCATTTTTGTTTGATTATCCGATACACTATTTACCTAATAATTATATTGAGCTATGGTGTTAAACTTACACCTCATAAACTAATTACACTACGAGTGTTTATTTATTTCTACCTTTGTGTATATCCTACGATGACACAATGTATTGTGAATACATAGACAAAGTTGCTTGAGTGTAATATGTGAAAAATACTTCACTAATATAGGAACGTTTACACGCCCCTTGCTACTTGTTACAGACAGTAACCACTTCTTACTTTAGGTCAAATAATCTACTTCAGTTTAATAGACGTACGTGCTTCTACAAGCTTTTGACCTTTTGACCATAATTACCAGACAAATGCGTCTATCTTGCACAATTAGTCTGTTTACTATATATACGCACTACATCTGACGTTTTATGCCCATACTGAGGTGACATTTATTTCAGCCCTCAAATATATTGAAGCCTACCATCATTTATAAAATTGTGTGTCTACTGCCTGTTATGACTAAACCTACTTCTACTATCAATATTACTACAACTTCATATTCGTTTAGCCGTTTATTTGAGAGACTACATTTTCACAGAAGTTTATCTTATACCTGTAATCTGTCCCTTGCGGCTATTAACCATAACTATGTCAATTACAAAACCTTGTTTGACAGGTTAACCATTGAGGTCAAGAACTCTTTAAAGGTACTGTTACCCTTTTCTACATTTTTTTTACTTACTAAACGAATTTCAACTAGTCTATCCAATTTTTATAAAGCATGAATTTGAACTACTAGATGTCGAAATCCTTAGTGTAGGTGTTCTTTTTCTTTCCGCTCAAGTCATTTAACCTACCATTATGACTCGAGCTAATTATAAGTTTTTCTGCCTAAATTTCCAGTTTTTGTGGTAATCGTTAGTATTATGGAGTAATGCGTACTTTTCAATGTCTTTCAACCATTCTTTGAAATCTGTGGACGAAGTCCCATCAAACATGTTAATGCTATATGCTATGCTCTGGTTATTGGCCGTTTGAACTTGAGCCCGCACGAGCTCATGGTTTGTTTGATTTTGAGCCTCCATTCTATTGTTAAGAGTTGCCAATTGATGTACCACGTGAGTGAAAGCTGCGGCAATATCAGTTTCTGCCATTTTGAATGATTTAATGATTTTTTCTTTTGTTTTAAGTTTAATTAAATTTTAATTTTGTTTTTGTTTTTATTATTTCTTTATTTATTTTAGTTTTTAGATTTCTTTATTCATTTAGTTTTTCATTTCGTTTTGTTTTTCAATCAATTTTTAATTTGTATATTATTATTCGTTATTATTCGTTTGTCAATAATAATTATTATTAGGTTTATTATTATTTTAGTAAATAGCTAGCACCCTTACTAGCAAAACAACCCCTTGTTAGAATTTCAAAATTATAATTTTCTTAATTTACCAAATTTTTCAAAATTTGGTGAGATTTAAATTGGTTTTGTGAGACCGGCAGAACAAACTCAATTAAAATCATTCCCCTTTTACTTCGTCGTTGTACTTCGTCGTTGTGTGCCGATTTTGTTTTCTCAAGGTCGAATCCTGGTCTTAGGCGTCCAGTTTAAGTTATGTAATATAGCCTCTCCAATTCCTTCTTATTATAAAACACAAAGTCAGTTCTTGTCTAAGTAGTTTAATTTTTCGATCGTATAGCCTTTAATACATATATACGTTCTAACTGCTTAGGTTAACAAACTGTGCCGGTCTGAGATAACAACTCAGAGCGGGCCTATTTATACTAAAATATCTACATGTTATGAAACAATGGTATTTATTCTGGTCCTTTCCATGAGTCCTTTAAGACTCAAGAGTGCTGACGTTTAAGTGATCGTACTTGGCATAATTGCCTGATTCATTCCAATTAATATGAATCCTAACCCTCTTCGTGACTCGACTAGGGTGGTACCGATAATTTATCGCCGCCGTTTTGATCATGTTTTATGGTCAAGCCTGATTTGAACTTAGGGGTGACCGGTCGCTAATTAATTTATACTTGATCAATACACACAAATGTTCATTGTTAAGAATGAGTGGCCGAAGTTAATTAGACGACTCTATTGATTTACTAGTGATTCGGCACGACCCGTGTCTTAATATTTCCTGTTGATCATGACTAAGTTATTAAGCTGTCAGCATGTGCGTATTTAATATTTTATATAGTTTATAATATACATTGAGATATGACTATTTTACACTAACAAGGTATTGTCAATTCATCCCTTGCCTGTTGAATACATATTTATTCTAATGCTCAGTTTGTTCGTCAAACATATTTTTGTAAAATGCAATAGATTAAAAAATTATTTAATGTATAGCAGTTAACTCATTTGTTATCGTTTTTTGTCTTTTGTTATCAGAGTTGCTGTCAGTTTTCAAATACAAAGATATAGACGTGGACAAGCTTTTTATTATACCAAAGGTGAGTATCTTGACCTAACTCGGCTGTTTATTCTGCCAAAGTTGAGTATATTGACTTAGCGCAGCTGATTAATCTGCCAAGGTAAGTAGTTTGACCTAGTACAGCTGTTTATTCTGTCAAGGTAAATATTGCGACCAAGCGTAGCTGTTTATTTTTCCAAAAGTATGTACATAGTCCCAGCGCAGATATTTATTCTGCCTAGGAAAGTATCTTGACCAATCACAGCTGTTTATTTTGCCAAAGGTAAGTATCTTGGCCTAACACAGGGCTATGCGCGTGTTTAGGTGTTTGTGCTTTCCAATAGAGGCTCCGAAAACACAATATACGATTGAGTTTAACCGAACTAAAGAATAAAAAAACTAAAAACTACTATGTCTAATATCGAAACTATTTGCATTTACCAGATTGAGAGAGATAATTCTAATATTTAAAGGGACACATGGCAATCTTTATTTTTAAAAACTCATGGCGTCCCGTTAGTTTTTCTACATAAATTGCAATTGTTCAATCATTAATATTAATTATAAGAATTGTATTAAGCAATTTGTTTTTGCATATTATTATTTTTTGATATTATTTCACCAATAATATATTAAAACTTATAGTATAATAAGACGAAATAGTGAATACTTAAAATTTGATCTATTTAAATGTAACCAGGGTAAAAGTAAAAATGATACTAGATATATAACTCGAGACACCCATTTCAAACACTTCAAGATTGCCGTGTGTCCCTTTAAAAACAATAACACAGGGGTTAAAACAGTTATACTAGGTATCGTTTGATGTTTATTTCTAGTTCCCAGAAACGTTTCCAAATTCAACCTATTAAGAATATCGTCCTAACCGATGCTGATGTTAACCTAAATGTAACGGACAAGTCCATGCAGTTTCAATTCAACTTAACTGGAGAAGTGATCGCCAAGCTAAATTGTGACAGAAACAGAATATATACTGCTTTCAAGTTCCGCATGGTAAGGGTCTGTTTAAACAAGATATTTATTGACTTATTTTCTTGCAACATATTTAGATTGCAAAACTTCGCCCAAATAAATAAAGGTATATACATTACTTTAAAATGCTCATTGGTAGTATCTGGTGCTTATCATAATACTCACTTAAACGTATACTTATTCCACCCTTAAACAAAGACAGTAAATGTGACGTTTAATAAATTATCTAATGCATTACTTTTATTTGGATACGTTATCATTTCAATCTGCACACTCCCACTGGGAACTCGACTTGTAAGCGATTCTTACGGTTGGCGGGAGATATGTACAGTACTAGTTCTACCTATGAAAAATGTCGACCGTCATACATGGCTTAAAGTGTGCTAAAAATGACGTAAAACACCAATCAAACAAAACCTTTCAATCTGCACTTTAAGTTTAAGTAGGTGTGTTTACACCTCGAAACACATATTTTATTTCTTGGTTTGTATTGTTGTAATTGGCATAAAAGCAAATGAGCTAAGCATTATGAAAAATACTGTTTGATAAAATATGATGATGGAGGAATGGATAACGTTACTATCTATTACTATCTCGCCTCGTGTTGCACTGTTTTTTCTTATTCTTTTGTATCCCAAATATTACAGCTTTAATCTTTCGTTATAGGCAATATACGTTCCTACACAAATAGGTCATGACAATCATTTCCTGACAATGACGTTTCTTGGATTCGGGTAAGACTATGTTTTCTCTCTCTCTCTCTCTCTCTCTCTCTCTCTCTCTCTCTCTCTCTCTCTCTCTCCTGTCTTTTTTCTATTCTGTTTACTTTCTAGTCACTGCCGCTTAATGTAACTTATTTATTATAGTACATACATGTAAATAGACACTTTTATAGTATTGTGTTGTGTTATTCAGTGATTAGATTCATTCATGTATATGTTACCTTCGTACTGTAATAAACCGTATATTGTTTTTGTATATATGTATTAAAATAAATAAAAATATTGAAATATACAAGACTTTCTGTTTATATGTTTTGAGAATATATTTCAAAAGAAAAGTTGAGTTAAATTAGGTTTAACGGTGTACCAAAATAACACAGTTATACGGTGCCAACAGGAATGAACATTTCAGGCACACCACCCATTTACATCGAAAACAACAGTATCCAGAATGAGCCAAGAACATTCAAGCTGCAACTTCAGTTGTAGGCAGTCCACTTTTCGCTGAAACCACGATCATCGTTTTCTGCCAGCACCCCCGTACCACCTGAAACAAAACTGGGATGATGACGAACCTTTAGTGAACATGACAAAAATAAAAATAATAAACATGGATCCTGGAGTTGCTTTTATCGCTCTGCAAGAAAAAGCAGTGGCTATTCTTTCCCGGAACCGCACGGGTCGTCTAAAGAAGAAGCTGAAGTTGTTTTACGGGAATTTATAGAGCGTGTTTTGTCTCGCCCACTTTAGTGGACATTGAGACATATACATCACCTTTCCGACTGCTACGTAATCACCGTCAACACTTGGTTAAAACTGTTTGGTTAATTGTTTTGACGGGTTACATATCCAAAATCGTCAGGTAATGCTTTGAACTCTAATATACCAAATTATAAGGTCAGACCTAAGCTCTAACCAACATAAAAGCCCCAATCCATCAGTGACATTTGATTTTACTTAGGATTTGTTTTCCGGGTTAAATTCTAGGTTACGGATATATTTGAAGCCTGATATCTCCAAAACCGTCAAGTATATTACTCAGGCACTCTGGTATGTACATTAACTGAGGTACGGCCTAATTCACTGATCAAACCCCGCTCCATCAGTGACATTGACGATGACTTTAAAGACAATAAAAATTAGTCTAAATTAGTCTATTTTTTGGGAGTTAAAGTTTTGGATAAACTGCTTTGAAGCTTTATCTCTCCAGCACCGTCAAGGTATTGCGTTGATACTCATTATGTACAAAAACTTGCGTAAGGCTCTACTCCAGATGACTAAGACAATAGCATTGACATTGACATAATACACAAAATAACTAAGTAAATATAAAACCAATAGCCCTGGGTTGGACAGTACTCAATATTTAAAATGAGTGTAATAGTAAGGTAAGAAAAGTTGAGCCTAAATTATAAAGCAGACAACAAGGCCTAAGTCTTAAGGGTGCTACTGAGTCCTTAAAAGCTGGAGTAGTGGAACCACTTATTCGAAATTAAAGTAAGAAAGACAAAGTATCTTAGAATGTACCACCATTATCTTTATATAAAAATCGAACAAATAACAGTTCTGATTGCTGAAGCTTCCTTTTAGCTTAATATTGTCACAACTATGCGAAAACATTGCATGATACTTAAATAGTGTAAATATACCTTGGAGTTCTTCTTCACTTCAGGCTCTACCCCATCAACTGAAACTGATCTTGACTTTATATTCAAAGGGACATAAAAAAAAATTGTTTTCTTTGTTTTTTAAAATGAACATTTGCAAGTGCTATTTATTATTTTTAATAATACACGATTCTTATATTTCTGTTACGCTGAGAAACTGTACTTTCTTTTGTGTCGAAAGACGTAATATTAATTTATTAATACTAAAACTTTGCCATCGTTGAAAAATATCACACACCTTACATACGTCTCTTTTTAGTAAACTTGTATTAAATTGGCAATTCACTGTTTGGGATTGTGTCTTAAGTAACAATGATATATAAGAAACTTGTATATGCATTATCACACTGATAAACCAATAAAGGGAAACTATTTATATTTCTTCAAACGCTATGGGAAGCTATGGAAACCTGATACGAGTCCTCAAACGCATGGCAAGCTATGAAATCCTAATCTAGGCCATCAAACGCAAGTAGGTTTATGGAAACAATATTTGTCATCAAACGCGTGGCGGTCTGCATAAAAAAAGGTAATAAAGTCGAACAGGAAATGAATATAAATCTAATATAGGTCATCAATCGCATGGAGGATGAAAAATCTAACCTATGTTTATGTAATAAAGCGTTTAATATGTATTCTTCTCTGTGCGAGTAGACCGACCTTTAGAACGTCGTGGAGAAGTCATACTGTGCACTGGCCTTGTCGCCAAGTGCAAGTGACTAAGCTACTTCAATACGAAGAACATCCAGGCTAAAGTAAACGACTGGTCCCGCAGCCTGCCTACTAACGTGACATGCCTACTAACGTGACAACGACGACGGATATGTATGTGCGCCTTTTATTCGTACATCGAAGCACACGCTGGAGAAAGGTTGCCTAATGGTGGAATGGCCCCAAAAGTAGGAGCCAGTAGAGAATGCAGGCTATCCAAAAAGAGGACGAGGACGTAGGATGCAGCACTAATGGTTGTTTGGCCAGAGAAACCATCACCGGCAATCATATCACAGCAGCTAGCAACGAAACCACACTACATACTTCAAGAGAAGCGACATACACACAAGATACATCGACACACTAAACAAAATAAAAGCCCTTTCTTAAATGTTTCTTGCCACGAGGTATTTTGCCCGTGGCAAATAGGCAAAAGGACTTAACACACACACACTAACACACACAAACACACACACACACACACACACACTGTATATTTTCGAAAGTTTACATGTTAGCATTTAACTGTTTAGTTATTGCAGACACAATGTCATGTTCTGGTTTACATCGATGACCGTCTATTTTCTAAACTGAAATGCACTTGTAACTCATAGCCCATGATAGAATGAACTCAAGTAGTTGGTTACAACCGATTGACTTATGACAAGCACAAACAAATCGTTTCTTCTTCTAAAAAATCCTTTCAAATTTCAGGGGCAACTTCACAGTTCTGGACTCTAAACATTGGTCACATTGCGGTAAGCTTTGCTATAATCATATCAGTCATTGTCCCATACATACTGACTCTTAGATATGTTGATATGCTTTAAAATGGCAGGCAGTAGTTATTGTTATGTTACTTACTTAGAGTTTAAACACTATTTATCCAGTTAGAAATAATATATTCTTTTCTCATTAATACCTAATATTTTTAATGAATAATAAAGAGAAAACGTTCAAAATATTTCTTTAAATGACTACTAAACAATAAGGGTATAAATCCCCTGTTTTGCTGTTCTTTTTCAAATCCAACTCTACTATATGCAGTCAATTGGACACAATTGTTGTTTTTCTCTCAAAAACCTTGATTCGATTTTGCTATTCATACTACTAACATATTCTTTACGAACACCTTTACGTTTAAAATGTTTGCATTGCTCGGCCGTTCAAAGGTCCATTATCATACTCTTTTTATTTGATTACATTCTTCAGCATTAAATGTAAACCCAAGTCCCAAAACTAGCAATTTTCATTTTCGCGTTAATTTGTAAAAAGTTTAAGAAATATAAAAAGATCGGACAGGGAAAGTAGCATTCCAGGACAGTCAACCACAAAACACAGAAACAAACAGCAAACAGACAAACAAGAAGGCAAAGAAATAATAATGCAAAACGACATCACAAACACAAAAGGGTTGACAATAAGGCTACGCCTTGAAACGGTCAGTGGCAAAGTATGGCCACTGGGGTTTAAACCAGGTTCTAGGGTGCACCAAACCTCACACTTACCCTACTGTCATCCCAATAAAGCAGGACACTGTAAATAAAGAAATCCCCGCCATGATATAATCTCTAATCAACAAGGCAGCAATCAATAGGCAATATAAGTAAAACTCAAATATGCTCGTGTAAATATAATACAACAAAACAATAGACTAGAAAGCCACAATGAAGGGTACTCATTGACTTGGCAGAAGCCAGAGCAACAAGAGAATACACCATTTAGGGCACGACAAGAAAGATCATAGACAAACATCAAACGCCACCGCCCCAATGGGCTTTAGTTAGGCGTCATCATAGGGTCACAGCCTGTACGGTCATCGTACAATTAAAGAGGAAAGCATAGTAGCGAACTTGTAAACGTGTCCACCACCAAGCATGCAGTACGTTGCAAATGATAGGGTAATAACCTCTTTTGATAAACTTTTTAACAAGTTTAACAAAGATAGTATGAAATTGATCATGACCAAGAATCTTACGAAGTTTATAAATCACATCACCATAGAGTGTCAGGTTGTGATAGTCCATAGGTTAGAGGCTATGAGAGAAATGTTCACCATCGGATTGTCGATAGTCACGATTTTAATCACGAAGTGCAACTCTTCATGAATAATTAATGAAAGTATTTTAAAATCTGAGCCAGCTGATTTGTTGAATAAACTGGATAAACACTATTTACATATAGTTGTAATAACTCGGTTTCTGTATAGTTTCTCACCGTGTGATGATTTACAGGATCCACGTTTAATTATGAATGTATGCATTTCTTTGTAAGTGATAGTTATGTGAAACATTTCTCTTTACAAGATAGATGGTTGACGTCACTGTTCTATGTCGCTCCACAATACCTCGCAAACAATTTGATGACGTAAACAGAAAGTGAAAACAACATTATTGTTTTAGCTCTACTGGCCAAGGTCAAGGTCTAAAAACGATGTCGAGCTTAAGCGATGTCGAGTTATGACGGCCGTCCGTACGTATTTTAACTGTTTAGTGTTAACGCTCTAGCACTTCTTTTTGGAATATATCTTTACCAAAATGTCAGGTCTTCATATAAATGAATACTGAAGTGCGAAACTACCAATATCGTATATAAAACACTAGAGTTAAGGCACTTGTTTTAAGGTAAAATGCTATGTGCTGGTTTGTTAATACTATACATAGCGCTTTTATACACAGCATCTTTGTCATTCATCAGATCGTTACCAAAGTTGATTAGTAATATTTGTATCAAAAATATTATAACCGTATGTTTGTTGAAGTTGGTCTTGCTGTTTCAATGAGATTTCAAATGAGTTTAAAAATGAACAAAATTAACGCATGCGTATCTGGCCCGCGGTTATCGTCCTTGTCACAAAATGTCACGGGTAGAGCGTACTGGTCCTATATAGCTCTTGTAAGTTATCGGTTACACCCAAAATCTATTGTTCGAGTTGAAACATTTCACAATATTCATGATCTATTCATGTAACACGTAAAAGCGTACACATTTTAAGTGGCCGCCAGAGAGGCCGTGTCATAAGTTTTTCGTGCTAATTCATGTAAACGTATAGGTATATTTTCCTTAAACGGCAAAATTGTTTAAGGGGCCTCTCGTGTAGATTCAATACTGTAGATTTAGCCACGTTTGTCACGGACTGAACGGGGGAAATAATGATTTGGGCGTAATGTTTGCTATAAAACCCATTGTCTTCTAGCTCTGCCGGGATCATCGATAGTACTTTGTTGGAACAGAGATTGGACGGCAAAATTCATAGGCAACATGTGGTTAGTAGTTTTATTAAACTTTTATCATACATTTGTATTCAGTGGGCGGCGCCATCTTGTTTGGCGGTTACGACATCCGGTTAGCATTGATGTTTCTCAACATAACTTTAGACTAGCATATGATTTTGAAGTTACTTTATTAGATGTAATTATTGTAATTGATCATTAATTGGTAAACAATATTAATTGATAACAGTGGATAATAGGTGCATTAGTTAACGTTGGCGTATAACTCAGTGATTGTAATACACGATTGTTAACATTAGTAACAATGAGATGAGTGACAAGAATAAAAGTTCGACGCATATGCATAGCGTTGTATAATGTGGTCATTAGTTGACATGCGTGCATGCATAACTCAGTGAGTGTGATATATGAGTAATTGATCATGCTTATATTACATGTATTAGGGGCATTGATTAACAGCGCATCCAGGGTTGGAAATAAGCCATCCAGGATATAAGCCATCCAGGGTTGGAGTAAGCCATCTAGGTTTGGATATCCAGAGTGGAGCTAAGCTTCCACGAATAACGTTTACAAGCGGTGGAGACGGTCCCCGTACCTGCGCAGCCAGGTTTTACTAACGACAACCCCCGGGGACACAAGGTGGGCCCGTTACCAATCCTCACTGGAGGAATATTACTCACAATCTCAGTGGAGGTTAACTATCATTGCATCGCGTCATCACCCTTACAGAAGGTATTTGATGACAATCATCCATTGAATTCGCGCATCATCATCTTCATGAGCTCTCGTGCATCACAGTTATCGCGCTAGATCAACATTGTAATAGCTTTAACAACACTTTCGGGTCTTAGACATTCAGTATTTATAACAATACTAAGAACGTCTTAAACGTTCATGAGAACATTCTTTTCATAGTTCATTTGTGTATTCGCTTGTAGATAATTGTATATATATTAAACATATTTTAAAAGTTGCATTAAACTTATGTAAATGCATTCACCGTCATTGATTCTTTCCTGAGTTAGCCCAACCACTAAGGTCATCCTGTGACAGTCCTTCATTATATCGAAACATGGGGGTTTCAT